>JAPZDV010000006.1:6407923-6421630 GCA_029814665.1 Acanthurus lineatus | reverse complement strand
GGCTCTTGGAATGTTTAGCTCGCCAAACAAATCAGACCAACAGTGTGATGTGCAGTTCTCTCTACAGGCAAGTGTGAAGTGGACTTTTCCCTCTGAGACAGTGTTTTTTCTTGTGTAAGCACTGACTCTGTTGTTATCCCTATAGAGTGCAGTCAGGCTGTGAAATAATATCCTGGACTGTCTCAATTGTACACCATAAAAATTAAATTTGCTGCAGTATCTAACAAACAGGTATAATAAACATTTGGCTATAAAAGACGCTGTCGTATAAAAAGATTAAACCAAAGTGTATGTTTGCTGCCACTGCAACATTTTCTATTACCGACACAGTGAGAAAGAAACCGAAAAATCATGGTTTCAAGCTCAGATTGTTACCTGTCTTATTGTGGCTGGTAAAGCTGACCTCCAAGCCATTATTCCCCAAAGCTGCCCCTCCTGAGAAGCATCAGCAGGCAGAGGTGAACTAGCTTAACCAGCACCAACCCTCCACTGTCTGGAGCTATCATTTATTTTGTCTCCAGCAGCAGCCTGCTCCTGCACACAGAGGCGAGACCGCCATGAGGGAGTTAGTTGCCTTCTTTCGAGTAAGAGGAAGAAACAGTCCCACAGCAGCCAGTCATGGAAAAGGAAGCAGGTGTTACAGTTTCCCTTGCCAGCTGCTCATGTGCACACACTGACATTTCCCCCTGTCTTATAAACCCACAGCCTAGCATGGGTCATGTCTGACATGAGCAGAAAAATAATAATAGCTTGTACACTTGGGTTTTAAAATGGGGAGGGGGATATCATCATTGCAAGCTTTTAACATGATAGCAGTGCAGGCAGAGTCTGACAGCTTGGAGAGGCCAGTGCTTTCTGTCTGTGGGCATCTGACTGGCTAATGCTGCAGACTTCAGACTGACTGATGCCTCCCTGTGGGCTGCAAGGCTCCAGCATTTTTTTTGGATGCTGGACTGTTTTTATAAATACACACACACACACACACACACAAGAGGGGCACTGAACCTTACATAAACTGACAAGAAGGGATCTGTCGGTCCCAAGACAGTGGATGATGCACACACTCCTGTGGGCATTACTGGTTCTTGTGCCTCTCCCTGTCAGTGGTGTATATTCAGGGCGAGCTGACTGTGTGTGTGTGTTTGTGTGTGTGTGTATGTGCGCTTCATCCATAAACAACAGCCCTGACAGACTCGATTTGCTAAATGCTCAATCTTAATGTTGGCAAGACACAGAGATCAGATCCACTCATTAGCTTTTTGCTTCCAGTACTTATAGATGGTAAGCTTTGATATTTTATGCACATTGTGTAAGTGAGATGACCACCAAAAGTGAGCTCCAGAAGAAACTATTGTTATTTTTAATAACCCAGCAGTCTGATTATGAGAAAATAACTGTGGAAAGTATGACTTGATAAAAGGGCTTGATTAAACAACCAGGAGGCCCTGACCCCCAAGTTGTCATGCTCTCATTGAATTGTGTGTGTGTTCTGCCATCATGTACAGACAGACAACCATTAAATGAACCAATGCTCTTTGAATATTCTGCCCCAGGTTTGCTGCACGGCAGATTATTTTGGGCAGATTAAACATGCATTTATTTAGGTGTATGTAAAATGTGAGCATAGAGACATATATTATAAAAGTATTTTTTAACATAGAATTGCTCTGTAAATAATATGCAGGAATTGTCTATTAGAGTTTGCAAAAAAAACACTAAAACTTGGCTCCTCCTACATGACTCAACTAGACTGAGAGCAGTCAGTGGTGGTCGAGCAGCCTGAACGTGACTGCAGAAGGGGCGCAGCATTTGAGAGGAAAATCAGTGAATCAGAGAGTCAAATATTATGTTCTGATTGTTAGACAGCAATTACTCTCCATGGCACAAATAAACAAGCCCACACCTCCTGTGCAAACCTGCAGGAAGGTGTCACATTGACAGATTTTATGTGAATTCAACTAAAGCTTATGTTGCCTCTCTGCTGTGTGTGTGTGCACAGACCTGTTTACTACTTTTTAATGTGTCCTGGTTTCATTAGTTTAGCTTTAAGATGACTGAAAATGCTCAAGACACTTTAAGGCTTGAGATTCAAAAACTGTATTGGCAATTAATGAAGGCTGTTATAAAAAAAAGTCTTATACTGTAGCATGCTGATGCTCTCATTTTGTCAGGTTATTGTGTAATGACAGTATTTTCTTTTTCTGTGTCCCAGGGCCTGGTGGTCACGTGTCAAAGTACAGCCTTGGCTGGCTTGCTGAAAACAGCTATGAAGTAAAGAAGCAGAGGTCTGTGCAGCCTCGCATCCTTTGGAATTCAGACATCTACACTCATGCAAACATACCGTCTGCAAAATGGGACACATTTATGAGCAGTGATGATGAACTAAAGAAGTTTCTCCAAAATTATCTTCTCTATGGGATCGCTTTTGTAGATGATGTCCCAGCGACAGTTGAGGCCACAGAGGAAGTCAGCAAGAGGGTCAGTCTTATCAGGTACTTGGTTTTTCTCGGCTTTTCTGGCCTGTGCTACAGTGCAACTCTGTGTCCCACAAAAGACATTCTCATAAAACTTTTCCACATTAGCTAATTTTTTTCAATGGCCACTTTCAAGGCAGTGCAGAGGAGGTCCGCCCCCATCAGCTGAATCCTAATCCATTTGTGTTTTTTGTGTTACTGATCCACAAAGGGAGACCACATTTGGAAGAATGTGGTGTTTTACCTCAGATTTTGCGAGAGGAGACACAGCCTACAGCCAGCTGGCCCTGGACCGCCACACAGACACCACATATTTTCAGGAACCATCTGGGTGGGTACAGGAGAGATGGACATCAAAACAGCCCCAATACAATGAAAGTGAAAGGAGAATACACAGTGCTCCATATTAACAGTTTTAATCACAAGTTTCAATTGTGATTTTCTATAAAGAAATAATCTGCATTTTTAATAGTTTCTTCCTCAGGAAACCATGCAGTAGCTTTAAAAACAATACATAAACCGTTGTTTTAGAATGCAGGTTTTCCACTGCCTCAAGCATGAGGGAACTGGAGGAAGGACACTGCTTGTGGATGGCTTCTACGCTGCTGAAAAATTACGTCAGAAGTCTCCTGAAAACTTTGAGCTGCTTACCCGTGTGCCCATCGGGCACGAGTACCTTGAATGCTCTGACAACCATAGGAACCACATCAAAGGCATCGGCCCTGTGCTCAGCGTCTATCCTTGGAATGATGAACTTTACCTGATCAGGTACATTTGTCATTTAACTCATTTTTGTGCAGTGGTGCATAATGAAACAGTGATAGTGTTAAATCTATGTAGCTTTACCGGAACATTTTGCTCTGCTTTCATCTAATGCATCATTTTATACCCAATTGCAACAAAGCAGTTTACCATTATTGTCTCTCAAAGTCACATGTTGTTTGTCAGCTTTATACATTATCAAGCTAAACAACATGTTGAATTTAATGTTACTTTTGGATAATTGTAACTTTGAGCTTTATACATATAGCAATCCATTACATCCTTTGGGGAAATTTTGCATATTTGGAACATAAGTATAAATGGGAAAGGTTGACACAGATCTGCAAAGCCAAAGTTCATGTATCATGGTTAGTTTAATGAATCTATGCATTTATGGATTTCTAAAACAAAAAAAAAGTTGAAATATTTTAATCTTTATAGTGGATGTAAACAGGTTAGTGTGATGAAATGTTCAAAGCATAAAATCAACAAGATGTTTTATTACTTTTCTTTCCACAGATACAACAACTATGACCGAGCAGTGTTCAACACAGCCCCCCATGACCTTGTTCAGAGATGGTATGTGGCACATCGAGAGCTGACGACAGAACTGAGACGGCCAGAGAACGAGCTGTGGGTGAAACTGACACCAGGGAAAGTAAGAAAGCTACACCTTTAGCTACAGCTAAACAAATGTCTCAATACTTCCACAAATGTCAGGTTCAGTCAATCAATTTATGACCTTTGGTAAAGAAAAAGGAAAGATAAAGAAGTGTCATTCAGTGCAATCTAAAGCTTTCATCCTTTCTTGTCTTCCTGAGGTGATTTTCTTGGATAACTGGCGCATCATGCATGGGAGGGAGTCTTTCACCGGTTTGAGGCAGATCTGTGGATGCTATCTGACCAGAGACGACGTCCTGAGTTGTGCACGCAGCTTCGGTCTGCTGGCCTGATCTCAAGCCAAAGATCCCTTCACCTCTGTGCCTTACAGTTTCACCTATGGTGTATTTTGGCAATACTGAGAGTCCTTCATGTCTTTTAACATGCTGCTTTATTGCAACAACATGTTCCTGAAAAAAATTAACTCATGATTTCCTTATCATTTACTGAACAGCCTGCAAAGATGAGGTAAAAACAGGATCAAAGAATTTTTTGCAAATTTCTAAGATGAAAAATCTGCAATACCAAATTGATATTAGTATTCAGAACATCTTTGGCAGCAATTACAGCTTTGAGTCTTCCTGAATATGATGTGAAAAGTTTTGCACACCTGGATTTGGGGATTTTCTTTTATTCCCCCCTCCAGACCCTCTAATCTCTGCAGCTCAGTGACCATTGGGTTCACAGTTACTCCGTGTGGATTGAATAAGGAAAAAAAATAATGCAAGAGTTCTTTAGGATTAAAATTTGCACTGAGGGTCTTCTTTGTTCAAAACAACCAACAGGTCTCTTTCCTTTTGTAATTCACTCATCCTTGTTCATTTTACTGTAACTGATGTGTGTTGATTGATTTTGTATCATCTTAAAGCAGCTACAATGAAGTATGTGTGTCAACTTAATTACACTTGAAACAATTAAATGCATTAGTTCTCAAATGGCTTCTTGTTGCTGAACTCATACAATCGTATGGTCACATGAAATGGTGTAATGGAGCATGGGAATAAAAGTTGATAAAAGAGTTAGTAATATTGTCTATCAGATAGATTCATTTCAGTGAGTTATAGACTAATTAGCACTGAGGCTGATGGGAATGGCAAGATTCTTTATGTGCTTGGGCAACTCAGAAATTATTTCTTTGAAGAAATAGTTAAAAGATCATCAGATTATAACAGTTCATCCTTTGGAAATGATTAATGATTTTACAAAGTTTCATGGCAATCAATTCAAAAAGATAAGATAATGTCCACTTGGATGGCATCAATGGCTGACAGTGCCATCCACTGAGCAACACAGCTGGCATGTGCCAGAAGGAAGAGCTTATCCAGAGGTGTCAAAGACTAAGTTCAGCTTTCATGTTGTACAGTAAGCTGAATCCAAAGTCCAAGAGTTCAGGTGACATAAGATTGATTGTGTTTTTCTTATATTATGTTACAGTCTTTAGGTGTGTGTGTATATACAGTATGTGCATGCAGGAAGCTGTACCTCTCAGTCTAAATGCCTACTGATTTTAACATAACATTCAAAAACAGTTGTCAAGTCCCCATCTGCAGATGATAATTTCATCAGATAAAAACTGGTTTTCTTAGTGCTTTATTATTAATATATTCATTTATATATCGTTAAGTTAGTAAACTAAAAACTCACTTGAGGACCTGCAAAGGGACAAATGAGCCACTCAAATTTAGATAAAATTAGCTTTGGAAATGCCACAATCACCAAATACATTTTTAATTACTTTTGACATATTGACCATAAACCATAATTTAGACCATCATTTGTACAGATTTCCACCTCTGAATCACAGCAGCCCAGGGCCACACTCAGACATTTAATCATGACAGAAATAATGAATCCCAACCCAAAATGGGTAAAGATGGTTGACTTTACGCTGATTCCTTGCAGGAGTGATGATGTGGTTGCTAAGAGTGAATCTGTCCCACCAGTCCTTATCAACCTCTGCTGCAGTTGTGGTATAATATGGCAGAGGTGGATAACAGACTGTAAATTATCAATGAAAATTAGGTTTGCAAAAGGTTGTGTTAGCTAAAGTGTAAACTGAGTGAGATTCATTAAAATTCAGGGGATTGAGGTTGACTCCCTATTTGGCTCCTCAAAGATGTCAGGCAGCTCAGCTAAAGGAAACATATTGAAGGCCTCTGTGCTGCCTTCACATAGTCATAAATTAGTGGCCACTTGTTTCGCACTGGCAGAGGTTTAGCCAGGTTGTTTTGCATTAATTTATACATTTAGCTGTGCCAAAGAAGGAGCAGTTTAATATTTGCTTTTATTAATGGGAAAATAAATAATGTCGACATGGCTGTATGCTTCAAAACATCCCTAATTTATTTGCAGCTGTTAACAGAGGTGGAGACTAAAGCAATGACCCAGTGGTTCAAGGCTTTTACTTTTATCCTCTGGAGTTTAAGCAGTTCAAGTTGTCACCACAGCCCTACCAGACATTAATAAGTTAATGCAAAACTGAAAACTGGCGGAATATTCTGAAGACTAAACATGTGCATGAGTATATTCCTGATAAGTATAAGTGGATCTCTGATCTCAGATAGGCTAAACCAAAGATAAACCCTCATTTTTAAGTTGCATCCGTCAAAAGTCAAAACCTCAAATCTTGTTGGCCAAAAAAATTAGTTCTACTTGCTTGTTCCCCTGCAAACAGCTGAACAGAGCTGCTGGTATTATGTGTGAAGACTCATGTAGGTCTACATGCTCTTTAGGGCACTTTTGTCTCAACCTGAAATAAGATTTGATACCATTAAAGAAGAGACAATAAAACACAATAGACAAATCTCCCTGGAGATCTCCAGGGGACTGGAGGGACTCCAACCTGACAGAATGCTTCAGTCACACTGTGAGGCTCCAGTGCAGGTTTGCTGCCACCTAGATGACACTTAAAATGGTCAATTATGGTCAAACAGGAAGAGCTGCATGAGTCAGTGAATTTGAAAACACAATGCTTCATTTATTCAGTATCTCTGAGCATTATCACATAAAAAATGTTTATTTTGTCCACAGCTGCATGACAATTGCATCATTTAGGGTCAACTAAAGATCTGGGAATTCACTGTAATATCCTCAGCTGAAAAAATAAAGAAAAACATTTTTTTTTCTATTAAGATTGCATTTCTAGTATTAAATTTAACCTTTAAAATATTTTATTACTTAAAAGACAACATTTCAAAGTTGAATTTTATAATTATGTAACTGTTAATTATTTTTGTAGCATAATAATTTTTGTAAAATGTCACTGTTTAATACAAGTGCAGGTAATGGGCTTGTTGCTTATATTCTAATGAGCTATACAAGCTGTCCAATCAATCATTTTCATAATGCAGACTCTGCCCTCACCTTATAAACCTGTTATGTGGTATTACATACAATTAATGCTAATATTTGTCTCAATAAAATGAAGCTACTATATCCAAGGCAGAGCTCATCCACATGAATTTCATTCTAACTAGGAGCACTACACACATTGTGTCTGAAGTCAAGCCAATTTTAAGTAAAAAAGCAAATTTTAATTGAAAAAAAAAAGAAATGAAAAAAGATTGTACTGATAGTAGGCAGTGTGGTTGTAGACATGATAGAGAAAACACTCAACCAAATTGAAGTTCAAACATGACTGTGAGCTCCATCACAGTCATTACATTTGAGAATGACGTACGTTCAAGATTGAACATCCTGAACATGTTGTTCACAATAAGTGACGTTGCGCCAGTTGTTTTTAGGCGTGTGTCTCATCTCCCTCAGCATGGAGGTTGCTGGCATTGGTTGCCGTGGGAACACTCTCTGAGGCTTCCTGATTAGAACGCCTCCTAGTGGACAGAGAGAGAGTTGATGTTGTACTTTGAAATTAGAAAAGACATGGTGAAGTGTAATGACATTGGGAGCTTAAAATCTCACTTCATCTCGTTCCCCTCTGCTTTGACCGGTTTGTACTTATGTTTCTTCACAGTGTGAGCGATGAACCACACAACCAGGAGGATGAGGACAAAGCCGAGCAGCGCTCCAATCACAGCACCGGCAATCACTCCATCTGGCACCTCTACACAAACACATATTTGGAATGAAACCTTTAGACTTCCATTTGAGTTGCTGCATATTTTCATACATATTCTCAGAAAACTTAAACGCACCAGCACTAAGCTCCACAGTGCAAACTGCATATCCAGCTGCATTTGTAGCGTTGCACTGGTACTCCCCAAACTCAAACTGGGATATGTTTCTGATTTGCAGAATCCCAGTGCTACTCGCTGAGGAAACAAATGCACATATTTAATAAAAAGGATAAAAGCACATGTGATAGCAAGTATGAATCACAAACCTTTATATTACTCACTTGTCCCCAGCACAGGCCTCCTCGTCTTAGTCTGATCCAGTCTGATCCAGGTGTATGTCGGGGCCGGGCTCCCATGCTCGCTGTGGCAGGTCAGGGTGACCAGGTGACCCGAAGCCACATCACCGTGGACGGCGCAGTAAGGCGTAGAGGGCGACTCTGATAGGTCACGAGAAGAATACATGAGTTCACTATGTGGCTTTATATTTAGTCTGATAAAGCTACTTGACTTGATAGTAAAACATAAGAATCAGTAGAAGTTATTGATGTTTTTCCGCATCATTCCAGCAAAGTTTAGGAATAAATTGATAAAGTTTGGCAACAGAAATTATGTCACACCAGTTCAGCACTAAGGCTTGATTTCAAGACACTAGTAGTCATTATTTTGATATGTAGGCTGTTTTTGACACAGATTGACACATTTAATTTGTGATTAGACTTTTTTGTAATGTATAATATATTGATCATTTTCCATTTTGTGAGCCAATCACTGCCAGCTTAATCTGACCTCATTAATGATATCTTATTATAGCTCACAGAAATTATCTACTCAAGTCTCAAAACTAAAAGTCTAAATTCTACACTCATACAATGTCCTATGATAGTGATATATTGTTTAGTGGGTGATGCTCATGAATCAATATGTAAGCAGTATTTAACTGTTGAAGCTGGTCAGGGTGGAGCTACTTTACTCAATATATAGTTTAATGTTTAGTCCAGTGGTTATTAACAAATATGTTGGGCCCATCTAAAATTTGGGGGCTGTGACATAATGAGAAAATCAAAGAAAAAAAACTGTATCTCTAAAAAAAAAAAATTTGTATCTCCTGTCTTTGGATCACTCTTTCATTGAAACATTATGGATAATTTTACCAATTTAGGTTTAAAAAAAATGTTTGAATGAAATCATTGGAAATCACTAGTCTAATCTTTTACAGAGCATTGTATCCATGCATTCATTTACAGATTGAAGTGGCAAGTAACTATTTTTTGAATGAACGTAATTGAGTATAAGTATTATACTTAGCGGGGTTGAGGATAAATAGAATTTTTTTAAAAAGTCTCTATTGATTGACTTATGCTGTTGTTTATTTTGATTACATTCTGATTGGTCAAATACTAACTAAATGTGGTTGTTAATGCTGCCAGCTGATGTTTATTTCTGTTTATTTGCACAGTAAAGTCCCTATATTGAAGCACACATATTTTGGGATTTATGTTACCAACACAACTCAACACTGTGTTCCTGGATGAACCAGTAAAAACATCTAAAGAACTACTGCTCCTATGAAAAATAAGAGCCGCACTTTATGCGGTTGTAATAAAAGGTTATGACAATACCAATAATACTCTGCTTATCAAAACAGGTAATAAAAGTCACACTAAAGAAAAGATAACATGTATGAATCTGTGCTTCTTGTTATGAAGATACTTTACTTGACTTGAGTTAATACAGCAAATCCTCTGCTTATACTTAATCAAACAAGACGTCACATGTCCTCTGTACATTAGTCATCATGAGGCAGGAGGTGTGTTAGGAGTGGCCTCACAGCTCAAAGCTCTTGAGTTGTGTCTGAATCCTTGCTATATATTTTATGGAGTCTGCTTACTAATTATTATGTCTATATTATATCTACTGTGTTTTTCTCAATAGCCAGAGGCTTAGAAACTCATTTGTAGGTTCTGATAGACTGCTCACTCTCCTGAAAATACTACCATAATCCTTTGTAACTGTAAACAATGGTGTAAATTATCTGATCTGATCTGATCTGTGAGTCATACATATTCAATCAGCTCTCTATGCATCACATTCAATATGTAGAATCCGTCTCACAAACATTTTCAGAGGCAGAGGTTATGAAATACAGGACATGTGCTTAACATGCAGCAGACACTGATATATATATTCTGTATGCAGTACAAGGAAGCAGTCACAGTCCTCTTTCCACCACTGACAATGAGGAGACTGCTGCAGTAACCATGGAAACTACTGAGGATACTGAGGCCTGCGAGGTTGTCCCTGGTTACTCAGTGAACAAGAGGATTCAAACTGACTGTAATTCCCTAATCACTCCATTCAGGGCCACTACTTTAATAGATATGTTAATGTGTTACAACACCAGTGATAGATGCAGTAATCTCAGATGTAGGAAGAGCACCAAAATATCTAATCAAAATCGAAAAACTCTTGCTTTGGTCATATTTCACCTGCAATAATTCAAACAGGGACATTTATGTTGAAAATTCAGGTGAAGGTAAAAGAGTAGTTCAAATTTGACTAATGCAGAAATGATTTTCATATGACAAATATTGAAAGAAAGGACAAAAAGAGGAACTAAAATTGCTACAATGAGATCCAAACTTCAAATCAAATATTATTCAAAGAGGCAGTTGGTGTTCTCTGGCTCTCCCTTTTCAGATAGCCACACCCTGACCAGCAGGTGGATTATGGTGGGAGCAGCAGCACAAGTTTTAGATTTTTTAAATTTATTTTTTTAGTCTTTCTGGTAGTTTCAAACCAGCAGCTCATGCTGTCAGACAGTGTCAGACACTGTGTGTGTGTGTGTGTGTGTTTGTGTGTTAAGGCTAGCTTGAAAGCAGAACTTTAGAGCATCATGCTGACACAGGAACGAACAGCTACTTCTGCGTTCAAATGTTCAGCTGATACTGCTGAGGGGTGTGGTCCAGCAAAAAGAAATCTACACACCCACTGTACACTCTGGCAGAGTTTGTGATTATTTTGCCTGATTAGATCTCGGGACTGTGTTGATGTGTGCAAAATACTACCACTGGCACAAAATTATATATTATTTTAAAGTCAGCAAAACTTACCAAGAACATTCACAATGACACTGACTTGAGATTGTCCATCCACATCAGGAAAGTTGTGCACCTCACAAGTGTAGACTCCAGCATCTGATTTTTGCATGTTCCTTATTAGTATTGAGGCGTTTTTAGTCGTAGCGGGAGAAGAGGGAGGCTGGAGCCTGCTCTGGTAAGATTTCATGACGACATCATTTCCTGCTTGGTAGTAATACAGCTGGAAGCAAATGGCAACAAGTTAGACTATCTGACACAATGAAGGTGCATTTTTTACGTTTCTTCTGTTTACTGTGGGGTTGTTTCATGGGACAACCTCACTGTATTAGGGCTGGTTGTATTAAGAGTTTGTGATATTATCATGTTGAGAAGGGAATTGTAATGATTCAAAACTGGCAAAATGAAGTACTATAATTACAACCTGTAAATAATTTGTAGCCACTCAACAAAACTCAAATTCACTCAGGAGTTGTGTTTAATTTAAAGCATGGTGCCATCTCAGAAACATAGTATTCAATCTAGGTTGTTAAAGTTGACATGTACAGTCTCTCATAAGCGTTTCCTATTAGCATTAAGAGAAAAGACATTTGTCACTAGGCATTAAGAACAGTATGAAAAATTAGAAATACATATGTCTTTAAACTAGCACACGTTAAATGAAAAGAAGAACTACAAATTTTGTCCCCAGGGCCTAAATGAATGACTTTTATTGTAATTATGTCCAGTGGATGGCACCACACTATTCAAAAATTAATTAGATTACCAAATTAAACACTGGTCGTTCTGTTAAATGCATTTAAAACTGAATAATAATCACATTCATTTTACCTGCAATCATTCAGAATCAATTTTATTAAAATCTGCTTTTATCTAATTTCTCAATCAGAGGCTTTGTTGGCTCAGTGAGGTGTGTCTCCCAATAGTAGGGCGGCATACTGAAAAAAGGAGGCAACCTGCATGTATATGTGAGTGCACAGAAGATGTGTTTTTGGTGATTGTTAAAGCTGTGTAATGTGGACTTCCATATGATTAATTTTAATTACAAGCAACTTTGGATGTCTCTCATAAATGTTGAACTCTTTCATTCGATTCCACTCAGTGGAAATCTAACTCGAGTGTTGCATTGGAATAATTAAGACAAAATGAAAACATGCCACATTTTAGTCAAGATCAGTGATTTGGTCCTGCATTTACTAACTTGAAAAAAAAAACCACATAGTGACTGATGTCTTTACAGAACCACTTGTTAAGCCATATGCAGTCATTAAACAAACACTGTGAGTTGCTCGACTTAAACGAAATATAGAGATAAAAGAGTTGCTTTTGCGCTCAGTGCATTCATTATATACATTCTGATCTTTCTCACTTTTTACCAATGAAAGAAATCACTAAACCTGAAACAATATAGAGCATCCTTCCACCCCTGTTGAGCATTTTTAAAGAAATTTTAAAACATCAAAAGTTCCTCATTTGTTGCAGCGCTCTGATCTGAGCAGCAGTGTGTCTGTCTACCTGCTGTGGCGTCATGGAGGACGATGAAACGAAATCCCACTGGATGGTGAGGCTGGTGGTCTGAGCAGTAGTCACAAACGAACACTGGAGTAGGGCACTTTCACCCACTGTGACATTCATATATTTCTCTGGCGTCGAGACTGTGATTAGTTCGACACATCCTGCAAAAAAAACCCCCCAAATTGATCAGGTTTCAGTGAGCTTTAACTCAAAACCAAACAAAAACAAATATTAAATTAAAAGAGGAAGAAGCAGAAATGTAGTTACCTATTATGCTTATAAGCACCAACAAGTGCAGTGAGGAGAACATCTTTACAGAACGTTGCACACTCGAAGGGCCTCTTAAGAAGTGAACTTTCCACAGTCTGAAGCAGTGACTGCTGCAAATTGCACCGGAAGAGAGGACAAAAACGTTAGAGTATCATAAGCAAGGTTATAGTACACTGTAAAAAATGTCAGTAGATTTTACAGTAAAAAACTGTAAAACTACAACAGTAAAAAACTGTAAACTCTTTTTTTTCATGCAGGAAACTGCCAGTGTGTCAAATGCTGAAGAAGACAGTCCGACAAAAATCACCTCTGATGTAACCATTTCAGAATGGAGCTGGTAAGTTGGTTTCATATTTAAAATAAAATTAAAAATGTATACATCACATTTTAATTCTAAGTCTTAAGTATTGTGTCCCTTCCAGTAGGCTGAGCCAAATACATCCAGTGGTCCCAAAGCTGAGTGGTCCTCAACTGAATCCTTCCTGTCATTATTACTTTTATAGGTAAGATTTACAACTCTAGAAAAAGTAAATGATTACACTGTGAATAAATAAATAAAATTATAAAAATTTCTCTTTTCTCACATATTAGAACATTGAGCTGGGCCCATAAAAAGTTTCTCTTAGTATTGCCCTGGCACTGAAAGTTCTTCTCCCTGAGTCTTCAGTGTGGAAGTGTTTCATTTTACAGATGAGGCATTTATGGTGAGTGATTCCACACAAACAGGTTTTCTATCATACACACTTCCAGTTAATGTTGACTTTAGTGTTGTGATTTATACTGTGTACTTTTAGAAACTGAGTTGCCACAGTTACCCACACTAAGCACAGCTAATTCGCAGATGGGGTTGTGGTTGGA
>JAPZDV010000006.1:6372199-6407823 GCA_029814665.1 Acanthurus lineatus | reverse complement strand
GACTGTTTAAGGACACTTGTGCCAAATATATATATATATATATGTAACTTTTCATGATTTCATGATCATTTTGGTCATTAAAATATTAAATACAACTTTTGCCATGTGTGTATTTTTTTCATGGATGTTTTTAGTAGTATAAGATAGTGTTATGTAAATTCATTAGGTTTTAACCAAAACAGGCTAACTGATGTGTTTTGAGTGATATATTACACGATAATTGCTAGTATTACTGTTAAATAGCTTTGAGGGATTGACATTGTTTGACTTTGACATTTTAAGGAAATCTATGAAGAATAAAGTAGACTTTATATCACATTGAAACACTGTCATATGCATATTGAAAAACTGTCATATTTAATGGCACAAACTGTATTCATATACTAGTTTTAAATAACAGAAAACCTATTAATTTTACAGTAAAATACTGGCAGCTGTGGTTGCCAGAATTTTACCGTAATAAATGCGGTAGAACTTTTTCTATTATTGTGGTAAAAGTATATTGGTATTGTTGATTTTACAATAAAAGCTGGGGTTTAAAACCATATTTTACTGTATAAATACAAGTTTTTACCATAGAAAAATATGCTGTTTTGCCGTATAATCAACATAAAAATCATGTTTATTATATGACAAAGAAATGGGTTTTTTTCTAAGGTAAAAACCTGTAATTATACGGTACATTTTGGAATCAAATTCTGACATTAACCATAAAATCAACAGTTGTAATGTCATTTTACTGTAATAATAGAAAAGGTTCTACTGTATTTATTACGGTGAAATTCTGGCAACCATGGGTGCCAGTTTTTTACTGTAAAATTAATGTTATTTTTTACAGTGTATGCTTGGTAATGGACTGATACTGTGCATGTTGATAACACACTGTTTGCATATCCCTGTTTGCCAGACTGGGTGTGTATACTGTTGTTCTCTAAAAATTGTTGATTTGGCCGTTAATAATTCTGCATAAGGGCAGACAAAATGAGAAATGAAAGAACTCACCTGTTCTTTGCATGCATTAACAAAAAAACAAACAGTGTCATTTTTAAATAACAGCAGATAGAGTTACAGTCAGTGCAGCATACTGTGTGTGTTTAAGGTTACTGACTTTACATGACAGGTGAGGGACCACGGTGTGCTGTGACACTGATGCTTAATTCATTTTTCAGTACTTTGGCAGTAGTTTAACTGCAGCTCATCACTCCATCCTCCTTGTCTTGTAAGTCATTCTGGGTCAGAGCTTCTGGCAAAAGAATTAATGTAATTTAATCTCCACCTGGCCTTTATTGCTCGCCTCAAGGAAGTGTAAGCCAAAGTACTGCAACATACTGCTTATCATTGGGGAGTTCACTCCCTGGTACTGCATACACTTATTAAAGAGAGTTTCACCTTTGTCGTTTCAACTCACACAATATAGAGTCCAGTGCTGTCCAAGAGACAGTGAATCACACATGATTAATTGTCTATAATTACCAGAAGCTGACATAAGTGATTAACAGTGAGAAAAATGTTGATCAGGGGTGACTGGAGGAGTGAGGGGGAGAGGCGGGGGAGATGTGTAGAGCTTATTATCCAGAGGACGCTTTCGTGATCGGTTCGGAAGTGAGACGATCTGTTTCTGAACAGAACAACATGTGTTGGCTGCTCGGGCAGAACTGTACGCCGCAACAAGAGCCAGTCTCTAAATAAATGAAATCAGCAGCATGAGTCATGACCAGCTCATCAGAAACCAAGACTGAGAGACAGTCATGAAGAACCGAGGTGTCAGTGGGAGTGAATAAGTGATAAGAGGGGTATGAATGAACAAATGTAGCATTTTATGAAAGTGGGTAAGCAAACCATAATTTTTGATTATTTGGGAAATGCTGATTTTACACTTTGACATAGGTTGTCTATTAAATCTTAACTGCTACTATTGCTAAACTACATCTTTCAATGTGTAAAACATTTGCAAATTACATTAGAAACTTATACTAAACTGAAATGCAGGTTGTAGAACTTGTCAGGTGTTAACAATCTGACTTAACTATAACTCAGGCCTAAGAGCAACCTGATAACATGTTCACTGTGGTAATTTTAGCATGCTGTATACATACATTGGGGTACTGCTATCATTTGTTAATTAGCACCAACTGATATGCAGCTGAGGCTGATGGGAATGTCAGTAGTATTGGGTCATAAACTGTGATTGAACAAATTGAAAACTGAATCCAAAACTTCTTTCGGCATTAGAAGAGAAGTCGGAGGTTCACCACAGTCCTTGAAAATGATCCGCTGGTCAAAACATAAAAAATTTAATGGCAATTTATCCAAAACTTGCTCAAATAGTCGAGTTTGGGGCATCTGACCAATCAATATACAGACAAAAGCATAGCAGATGTGTCTCTACTATGGCTAACAGGATATATTACTATTACTATTTTATTATTTTTAATAAAAACCCACAATTAGCAAATTTTACAGTAGACTAAGGCAACAATCTGATTGATTAACCTGTTAGCATGCTTTAGTTTTACATTGATGACTCTTCAGTTTTGACTGTGAATGCAGGGTGGATGATGCATGCAGTGCTGTCTCACCACAGTGAAATAAAGGTTGCTGAGCCTCGAACTGTGTCCTACTCAAACCTCCAGCAGGATTCAGTGTAATACCTCCACACAGACTTATTCATCCACCCACTACAACCAGTGTTTCCCTGTCAGCAGACTGCGAGGAGGTGTGAGTCAGAGCTTTGGCTGAGAAAGAGTGAGTTCACATTTTAGGTGTTGTCTTTGCTTTTCCTTTTTGACAGACCTGTCTGAGGTTAGCTTTTGTGTTACAAAAACAGTATACAATCATGTATTTATCAGCTAATAATTGTAGTAATTTATTCACCTTATTTTGTAGCACTAAGCGGTAAGTATGGTTTGGTTGAGGTACTGTAGCTGTTGTTTTTAAGGAAGGCAGAGCTGCAGTACAGAAGTTGGCCAGCAGATGACAGGCCAGGCTGTCAGATGTTAGGTGTTTTTGTGTATGTATGTGTGTGTTGATGGGTGCAAGGAACGCCAGGCAGCCGTTGGCAACAGAGCCAAGAGCGCCACACTCCTGCCTCACCCCTCCTCACACCCCCCTTCAACTGCTGTGGAAAACAAAATATAGGCCAGACATTAAGAATGACTCCACCTATCATCCCTACAGGTAGCCATCAACTGCTTACAAAAACAGTGATTTAATGAAAGAACAAGAGCTCTCAACCACAAACAGTGGTGTGGAACATCAGCTGACCTGCACTGGAGAAAAGGTCTCCTTTGCATTGCAATTTTTTTTTTCTCTTGGCATTAACAGCCAAACGCAGTGACACTGAACTATCATATCACTTTGGCATCAAATGCAAACATGAAACCCTGCTGCTTTCATTATGACAGCATTATGCAAATACACCCACAGAAGTGGGGCACAGATTGTCAGTGGTAACATCTGATGCTTTTGTCAACCTTGATATACAGTCTGTCATTGGAGAAGGTGACCTATCATGTAAAAAAGCTTGAAACAAAGAGCAGGGGGAGGGAGAAAGTTTAAATCAGCAAACAGCCTAATGGACAGCCTGTCACTGGTGCATTTAAGCTATAACTTTCATAAAGTGCTGCCAGTAAAAAAAGGAGTAAGCACACAGCTGACCCTTATTGGCATAAAGAAACATTATGTTCCCATATCCACTTTGTCTAATGGCACTTTTGTTCATCCAAAATCTGTCCTTCAATGACTGACTTCAATGAAAGGAAAATACCAAAATAAATGAAGAAGCAGGCTGTTGAGATTTTGCCAGAAAAGTGTAATTTTAATGTCATTGACTTGTGATCTTATAAAAAAGTAAATGAAGGATTTCATTGGCTGGAGGAAATTTGTGTTTTTGGTGCAGGATGTGCTTTCACTGTGTCTATGACGAAATACTGGAGGGAGATTTCAGTGTCTCAAAATTAGTTCTTGACATATCTGGTTGACATTCATTCTATAATAGAAATGCTGGAGGGCAATGACAAACTCAAACTGAGCCAGTGGTGGCCAAACAGTAACAATTAATCATGAAAATAGACTTTAACACGGATGGTATGTGCAGTTCAATCCAGTATACAATTATACAACAATATTTCAATATTGCAATGCCGTATTTTTACGTTTTGTTGAGCAAATATCTGATGCCCAACTTAAGTATTGCAGTTGTTCCATAGATTTCCTCAGGGGGAGCTGTGACATGGCTGCATTGGGTGCAGTGCAATACTTTGGGACAAGAACAGCCCATTTTAATCCGTCCACCAAAACTGTTTTCTTTTTTTTTTGCCACATACAGTTTATTTTATTTTGACTTTCATCGTGGCCCCAAAGAATTACATTGCAACTGTTGTCGCCATGTCACAGCTCCCCCATGAGGCAAAACAAGAAACTGAAACAATAACTGAACTTGTGGTCCAGTATTAAACATTATTAAAAAATTGATCTGGATTTAAAAATTGGGAAATTCCTCTTTGACAATACCTAACAAATATATGTAACTATAATCTCACTTTTAACTGCTCCACCACCACCAGCCTTTCTGCATTTTTGATTCACCCTAAGAATTTGTAAATGATGCCCCTGGGGGGTTTGATTTAGTGGTTCAGCCGTGGTCACACTGCGTAAAAGAGATGTGTCTTAATATTTTATTACATGCATTATGTTTCCACTCTTCTTTATCTCTTCACTCTCTTCTTATTCCCCAAACAAGAAGTTCATGGCATCACAGATGAACATCGTGTAAAACAAAAAAGAAGAAAAAGAAGAAAAAAGAAAGCAAGCATTACATTTTATCATGTCAGAGATGCTTAAACAATTTGTGGTTCTTGTTTGGGTTAACCACAGACAGATTTAACTGTTTGTAGGCTGAATAATTGATGATTTTTGTGGCCATTATCCATCCAGCTGATCCAAGAAGAAATCAGTGACAGTAAATCTCTTGGAAACTGTACATCTTTTCCTCAAATCAGTAGCATAACTTTGTTAAAAGGCCTACAGTGATTTGGGTTTGATTATAACAGCTTTGCCTAAGAAGCCAGTTGATTTTTTGTATTGCTTGACCACAGCAATCATGACTGTGACACCAAGCTTCAGCATTATTGACCTTCCTTTTATCATTTCTTTGCTTCAGAATAAATGTTCCAAATATTCCATAAAGACTACAGGTCACCTTTAATGCACTGGTTGGACTCTGTGAAGACAGTTTATTAGAAACCCGTCCGTAGCGGAAAGCACAAGCAGGCATTCAAAGTCACAAAGCCAAAGCATTCGCTGCTTTTTGACCACTTTTCATTTTTTTTTCCGCGCAGAGGAACAGCCATCAATTTCTGACCCATGTTAATGGACCTTTTCAATATTTTATGTTTTTATATGGAGTGCTGACAATAGAACACAGAAATGGAAGGCACATTTCGCTGAGCTACTTCACTGGCTCTGTATCCATCTTCTCAACAGAGCTCTGCACTTCAATGCAGAAAAAGCCAATCCATTGAAAGAAAGAAAGATACAGGAAAATTCAGTCACAGCAAACCTTCTTGGGCTGTAGGTTTTAAATTTTATCCACACCCAAAGTGAGTGTTGAATTAAAGCACTTGTATTTGTACAAACCTTTGTTTTATTGTTGTTTTTTAAAGGCTACCGCAGTGCTTCGCGATGATTTGTAATGGGTTTAACTGGATCTTGATTTAATATAGGTCGCTCTCTGTTTATTCATGCATGTTGGGCATATTATTTATATACCTTAGCTCCTTTCAAGGTGAACTCCCTTAGCGGAGTAATCAACTGTCGATGTGCAAGGTAGAGAAGACTGAGAGGGAATTAAAAGTAATCAATTAAGTGAGACAAACCTGTGCATTAAATCTGAAGGCTAACACGTCAGGAGAGAATCATTACACAGGTCAGCAGCCGCAAGAGGAGGCTAAGCATGATGAAATATATCACACACAACAAACACAATACATGTAAACACAGCAATGAATCAAACAGATTGTGTGATAGTTAATACCAAGCTCACTCTTAGGCATAGAGATGAGGAAGTGTTAAAAACATGCATTCAAACATGGTCGGACTCTAGGGTCTTTGGATGAGCAAAACTCATAGACCACTCACTATAAAAAAAAGGTCAAATGATTTCATGTCATCTTCAGCTAGTATCTGTTTTATTGATCCAAACAAGCTTTGCTAAAGCACTGCGATCAGTTCACATTTAAAACAGATACAGCTGCAGATGGTCCAGATGATTAAACCACAGCTCCATTACTTAGTCTTACTGATGATGTTGTCACTGTAAACTTCGAACAAGCTGCTTCAACATAACTTCTAACGACCTGCTCGCATAATAATGGCATCGATTCTGTCCAAGTATCAAGATCCTGCTATCTTTAAGGCATTTCTCATTCCATGGAATCAATATATGACCTCTGACCTCAAATCAGTCTTTTTGATGTGTAAAATCTTGTAATTAAAAGCATCTCCAAAGTTTAGTTAAAGGAGTATTTGTAGTTTACTATCAATTGTTTAACAGCGGTGGCTTTTAATATATAAGTAATATACATATGATGTAAAACAGCATACTGTGAGTAGTATGATTCTTAAAATAAAACCTTTCTAAATTATCCTTTAATATTTCTAATTTTACTTGGGTACATGTGCTTTTGTTTCCTTTCAATAAATAATATGTAAAAAAATTAAATGATTAATAATATTAGAAGTTTAAACTATCTGGCTATTTTTAATGTTTTTTTTTGTTGAAAAAGAATTCTGAAACACCTGACTACATGATGCTACATGCTACATCCCAGGCTACATTTTCTGACCAGATATTTAGAGTAATTTACAGTAGCGCATACTATAAACTGTATACATGGGAAACTTAAAGAATATTCTGTTCCATTCAACTGTACTACTGCATGCCTTTTCATGGCCTATGCATTATTTATAGTAAAACAGCTATGTCTCAAAAAAGAACTGATATGGAGCAGAAAAAAGGGAAAGCGAAGAAAACAAGAGCAAGGTAGGCTCTAGCTATTATTTTAATGGTTCCTATGTGGCTGTTTTGCATGTTTGAGGTATGACCCACAGCTGCTGTCCAGCTTGGTAGATAAAGAAATTTTTTCTCTTTTTCTACCATAAACATAAATAAAGACATTTTAGTGTTTGAAACCAATCAGTCCCTGATTGGTCGTGTGGGCAAGATACACTAATACTTTGTGGTAACTACTTTAAAAACACCTTCAAACATGTTCCAATGCATTTTTCAACTTTTGATTTAAGTCTGACCATGCAAAAAGTTGAAGAAAATACTGCAGTTAAGTTTAGCAGCAATATTATGTGCTTTTTAAGCTAAAATCTAAAATCTAAACTTAAAATAGGGGCTGAAGTCCCAACCAGCATCTTCAACCCAACACCAATTTTTTTGGTCACCATTTCTTCTCTGTATTCAACGTAACTGTCAGAACATCATAATTCATGAGGCTTTTTTTTTACAGAAGACACTTTGACAGGAGAGCACAGGTGTAATTAAGAAAATTTATAATGGCCAGTTTCTACTCTGCTGCCCTACTTTCAGCTGATATTGTTCTTTCTGGCTCACTGTCACACTGTCATGACTTACAGAGACACTTGAACACAACAGAGTCGTTGTTAACGTTATGAGTAACACTTGTGTTTTTACATAACGTGTCAAGTCCAACACTCAGGCTCACTGACGGGCGACACAGCTAACTGTGGTGCCTCATGCCTTGACAGAAACAAGCAGAAAAAGGACCAAGTGGTTCACAAACTGGCCTGAGATGATCAAAATTAGTTTTCAGTGTGACATCACATTAAGGAGAAGCACTGATTGGCACAAAATTTCTACGGCAACAGGCCAGTTTCTATACTGCAACATATAAGCAGTTCTACCTCTCATACCTCTGTACAGTGCAGTCATAGTTCAACACCATGAGTGGCTATTAGGAACCTCATTTGAACTTTGTACTGTAATAGCACAGACAAATTATATCCCATATCCCATACTCCCAAACCTGCATACACATGATGTGCAGAATGTGTCCTCACATGCTCTGACATGCGTTTTCCTTATCATGCTGTACATCCTAAAAGTTGCACACTGAGCTGCGCATATTTCATTTGTATGCATGTGTGCTATTCACACACACACAAGGCCTCAGGTCCTACTCCTGACGACACTGAAGTATTAGTGTCTGGGGATGTCACTGCTCAAAAATCATTAATGAAGCCTGGAAGTGATGACTATTTAAAGCCATCAATGCACAATTAACATCACACTCTCGTATGCATTGAATTTGGCATGTAAAATTCAACCATCCATCCATTTCCTCAATTGCTTATACTGTTACGGGTTGCTGGGGGCAGGAATCTACCCCAGCATGCAATTGGAGTGAGGCATGGACATGTTGTCTGTCTATCATATAGCTAGCACACATGTAGACAGACGCATTCATGCTTACATTCGCACCTACAGGCAATTTAGAGTCTCCAGTGGACCGAACCTGCATGTCTTTGGACTGTAGGAAGAAAACTGGAGCCCCTGGTGAATGTCAACACAGACATGATGTGAGCATGTTAAGTTCACACGGAAAAGCCCCTGCTGTCTGCGTGTAGCTGAGTATATGAAAGCTTTTAAAAAGCCTGTTTTCTTTCTGTTGTCTACAACTGATGTATCTGCATAAACCTGATCATTACCGCTTTAAAGCAGACCCTTGGCCATTAGCATTAAATAGCATTAATAATCTATGGATTTAAAGGTCCATCAGTGTATTTTTTTGGTGAGAGCAAAATCAAGTCCTGCGTTTTGTTATGCGTGTCCATTATTTATATATTTTTTTTTTTATCCCATATTGTGCTTTAATCAGGTTGTTGCTTTCTGAGGAAATCAGAAGTGGGGGCAGTGTTTACACCCAAAGGTCCCAAAACCATCACTCCTGTTAATCTATAAAATCAATGAGCTGGTTTGGACAGCATGCACTTTGTTTCCTGATGCTTAGAGGTGTACGTGGGGCGTAATAATTCAAATGTCTCACTGGATCATTACGGTTTTCTGTGCTCCAGGTGCAGTCACATTTAGTAGCTGTTCTCTTCACCTTCACCACCTAAACATCTGTAGTTCGAGCCCAGAGTGAAAAAAAATCCAATTGTGCTCCCATATATAGCGTCATGTCCTTAACCAGAGGACAAAAAAGTTAACTGCATGTGTCCTTTGGACAAAACAAATTAATTATCTAGTTCTTGGCAAAAGCAGAACTTAAACTGACACAGAAAGGCCACAAAGCTACTCCATTGAACCTGCGCTACAGTCTATATTATTTTTTACTCATTTTATATTTGCCAATAATGCAAAAAAATGTATTTGATAGTTCCTGAATTGAAAAACGGGCAAATATTACACTTGTAAGCAGGAGTCACTTTGCGTCTTTATTCAGGAAATAGGGTATGAAAGGAGGTATATTTTCATAAACGCGCAATGTTTTGTTATCAAATTAAAAGAAGATACTCTTAAGTTTCCTTAAATTTTGTTTCCAGACTGTCTTTGTATCCAACAGTCCTTATCAAAAGCAAGACACCAACTAAGAGGTGAGAGCTCTGACAACAACCTGGAATAGCAATGGTAAATACCTGATTTTATCCTCTTATTTTGCAACATTGTATGCTATTTACCTTTTGGGGACTAATATCTGAACATAAATTAATGAAAAAACAAATGAAACATTGCAATGTATTAGTCCTCAAAAGGCAAATGAAAAGACATTAGCTTTCTTTACTGTATAAGCCTTTATTTGTAAAAAGTCTGTTGTTTGAATGATAACCCTTTTTATACCACATACTTGAACACCTTGTATTTGTAAAAAACACATTTTGTTCAAACACCTAAAAAGCTGATTGACACTATAACATTAATTTGCACTGACAAAAAAATACAACTTCATACTACACAAATGTTGATTCCATGAGTACTGATACTCCAAATGAAATCAAACACCTTATTAAACAACTGAATCAAATAAGCCCAATGTGAACAAAACAATTACAGTACAAAAAACCAAATGCATTTTTCTTCCAGTGCCAGTATATCAGATGAATTACATTTCCTTCTTATGATAAAACAACAACAACAGTAAGAATAACAATCCATAACAAATGCAACAAATACAATAAATCAGAAATGAACACAGAAATGAATAAAATCATTTACTAATTCATACTGAAAAATAAATGGGCTGTTTTGTCTTGTGGGTTTCTTTCTTTAAGTTGCCAATATTTAAAAAGTGTTGGAAAATTCTTTCTTAACTTCCTACTGGTTAAATATGAGACAGTCTCCCTGGTATGCTCTTTCAAAGAGGGAGGTATACTGATGTGTAACTGGGAATCAGCACAGCTTCTTGCAAGTATCATCATACAGTAATCGACAACAGACCATAACCAGAGGCAACATATTAAAGAGAAAATACAGGGAACACCCACTCAGTGAGCAATCACATGGCTTACGTTCAGATGCTACTGGTGAGCATCCTTTACATCCTTTGTAGCTGAAGGGCGGTTGATGTTAATGCTTATGCTGAACCTGATAAAACTACAGCATGCACTCGGTGCATCTACTCCAAATTGCGTGACTTACAGTAAATACATTGTATAGAAGTACATGTTTGTGATTCTCACGAATCATGTAATGTACGTTCCATGTTTACATTTTTCCTCCAGTTTTACGAACAGTTTGTTTCACAAGGTTTATAGAGCTGGCTGTAAAACAAGTGCAATTTGAGCATGTAAACACTGGATCTGTCTTTTCCTGGCTGTGGAGATGAATTGGATGGTGTGGAGTAAAAAACATATGAAAATAAACCTTTCAAAACTCAGGTCATGCAAAACAAAACCTACAAGGTACATACAAAATAATGAATGCACCAGCAAACGTTCCTCCAACAGTGAGGAGTCTGTCAGCCTTGTTCTGGTGTTTTGGTGGATTGTGTGGAATAGTTGTGGTCCACTCTTTTATGTAAGGTTAGCCTCGGTGCGATTCCTAACTAGCAGAGCTGTTTTGTGTTCATATGTTCAGCTCATCATTCGTATGTTTCTGGTAGTGGTGCTAGTCTGGTAGTTGTTGACTTCAGTTTTTCCTAATGAAAGACTTAAGTCAACAAAAAAATTAACATGATTTAAAGATTTTACTTCATTAGATCCCATCCCTAATATGACACGAACTGAAAGAGTTTGACCACATTACAACACTGGGTGTATACTACTTGTGAGTAAATAAAACAACTGTTGAACTGTGTTTTATCTTTACATTTATCCAGAGGAAAAGTTCTATCAATACCCTCAGTGTAGCTAAACACATTTACTTCTGGGAGCTAGCCTGCACAGATATAGATTTCTTTTGTTAGCAAGTGAGCAGCTGCACGTGGGAAATTGGCTAAGTGCCTTGCTCAAGGGCACCCATGACTGTCTTAGTGAGGAACAGGAAAGAACATCCCACTCGCCTTCTTAAGGCTATCCTGTTCCTCTAGCCTCTATAAGCCAGCTAGCCGATCATGCCCTTAATTTTTGTTAGCGGATTCATGGAGATGGCTGAGGTAAACGCTGCAGCTATACTGTGCTGAAATCTCCCGCAAACCCTAACTTCAGAAAAGGTAAATGGAAAAGCCCAACAAGGGAATTTAATTTAAGGAGCCACCGTCCCTTTCCCTGACAGTGAACCAAGGCATATTGTAATTCCCAGGAATCTCAAACAGCATTAGCATTAGCCTTAAAGTTCTTAAGGGAATGGGTGAACCAGTACAAGCTCAGAGCCACCAGAAACTCCGTCACTGTGAGAGGACTTTGCATTGATTTCTCCATTATTTTGTTTACACCATGTATTTTGTCGTGTTTAACTTTTTTTTAGGTTTCGTTTGCAGAAGTATGCCAATGCTAGAGAAGCTGTCCATGCCATTAGCAGTGAGGCTAGCTGGTATTACGAACTGCCATGTTTTTGTTCATGCATTAAGAACTATTAAGTGAAAGATATCATATTTACAGTACAATTCACATGTAATTACACATATACACTAGAGGCAAGAAAATTCACATTGAAATCAGTTCAACACTTTTTTTTCCTCCTCCTCTACTCCTTGGACATATGTGTCAAAAGAAATCTATTTTCTCTCTTGTAGAAGCAAATATCCTAAAATAAAAGCAATTAACAGAAGATCCTCACAGCTTTTGGGATGAATATGCTGATTTCATGTCCAGAAAGCAGGTAATACATGTTCTGAGTGAAATGAGTGGTATTTACTGCGAGCATGCAAGGGCTGCTGTTTCTCCTCTGTATGAGTTTGGAATTAATAAAGATATGCATCAATTATCTTATTATCTTATATGAATGTATACCTGAATAGGCATGTTTGTATTCATTTCTAGGAGGAAAGAAAAATATCTTAAATAAGAATTTGATATTTGTGTTAGTGTGCATTACAAAATGTAAGTGCATTTCATTGAAACCACAGAGTAGATGGATTAGGCTTCTCTCTGGTCAAACATGTTCTATTGATTTAGTTAAAATAACACTTGTGGTTGCCCTAAGTCCCACATTTTTTACAAACAATATGTGCTCACCTGGCACTGGAACGAAGTATCCTTTGGCCTCACAGTCTGACTCAACTCTTAATAAAGATCCATCATATTGCCTTTTTAACAGTTTGACAAGCTGTTAGTGTGCAAACTGGGATGAAATAATGCAAAACCAAACAAACAAAAAAAATTTTCTGTAACTTGTATTTTTTGAGTGAAAATGCATTCAGTTTCCACAGACCTTCTTTATTTTTCAAAAAGGACAAGGTTACCTCAAATGTGAATGCGAATGCGCACATCAGTAGCCACCTTAACAATGCCTGAATGACACTGACTCAGAGGCCTCATTCACATCTTACATGTGACGTCTCAAATGAAAAAAGTTCTGTAAGTTAGAACTGCAGCAAGCATTTCTCAAGGATGTACTGTATGTTATGGGTTAAAGGGAATTTCTTTCGATTCTACATATTGATGTATGTTTACTGATTGTGAGGAGAGCTACTGCATATCTAGAAGAAGTTTACTAAAGTCTTTTCAGCTTGGTCTCATTCCAGGCTTGTCAAATTCCTATTTTTTCTCACCCTACCTTGGCATCTCATACAGATACGGAAGGTACCCTTTAGTGTCTGTATGAATACACCAGCAGAAACATTTTTAACAGAAATGTTGAATTTTTTTAGCATCTTTTACCAGATTTGACTGACACATCTGATTCTGTACATGTAGTTTTTATGTCCTGGATAGATGGTGGATACCTGACCCGAGCCCAGCGGTACCTATAGGGTTTGCCTAGTTTGCACATATTTTGAAATTATGTTTGGGTTTGGATCGGATTAGGTCAGCTTTCAGTGAAATGTAAAAGCAATAGTAACAACAATTGTGCATGCATGACACAAACTTAGTGCTTTAGCCTAAAACTGTGTCAGTCTCAGGTCCAGGTTCGGATATGAAAACAGAATGACTGTTGGCTACAGGCCAGGCTTGGTTACTGGCCGCTTGGACTCATTTGGGTTCATACAGAAATATGCAGCCCGAGCCGCACGCTGGTCTTGTTGACCAAAGTGAAGTCCCAGCTCTCTACCTTTTCATTTCAATAGGGGTCTGGTAACTAGAAATAACTGCCTGTTGTCGTTTCCAAAGTGACTGCTAAACAGTGAGACTTGTTTGGCTTTTAGCAAACTTCAGTGTTTACATATCCATGTCAATACTTTTCTATGAACTAGCATCCAAAAGACTGGAGTTTGAGATAAACGTTAAATTAAAAGTGAAACTCAAAGTGTCAAATTAGCGATGATGCTCCTTAACATAACCAAGTCCATTAAGTGCCTAAACCTAACCGCAACGGTTTCACTACATACATAAACGAGTAAGGCTTTGAATGCTGGACACAGAGGCTAAAGGGGACCACTCGCATTTTTATGTGATGCCAAGGTGAGTGACAAAAGCAGCACTGATTTTTGACAAGCTGGTTTGAGAACCTGTTAGCCTTTTATGGCCACAAGAAGCTGCATGAAAACTGATAAATTGCCTCAAGTGATGTCAGTGGACTCTGCATTGGTTGGGGCTGACGACCAGAAGTTTAAAAATAAAAAAAATCTAGGGATGTGTGTAATCTTGCCAGACTTCTGTAGCCTGCTCCTTATCTCTATATAAGGCTAGAACCCTGAGGCTACATTAGCCGCTACTAGCATAATACAATTCTGACAAAACTGTCTGTGGTTGACTTGCATTGTGGGTAATGTAGGTGCCAGATTTTAACAAATAAGAAGAATGTGTGGAATAAAAATAAAAAATAAAATATGCTGCATCAATTTCAATCCCTTTTTGTGAGTGCAACAACTTTTATAGGAGTGCAATGCTAAATTGATGGAGTACTCCTTTATAAATGGTTATTCTTAACCAATTTGTGTGATACTGCATGTTGAGACACCAGATGCTACTGTATTCAGGAAAATTAAATTTCAATTTTAACTCAGTTTTGTTTGGCAACTTTTGAAGAACTTTGTATTGGTGCGCTAACATATGCCACCTTCCAGCTGTTATTCTCACCACTCACCTAATGTTTAATACTGAATATATTTTCTCCATATAACACAATACAACTTGCTTCAGAGCTTGAGATAAAATTTTCACCGGAAGGGTCATTTTTTCACAATTCTGCTGCTACTTTAGTTCATTGTGGCACTTGTTGACTCATAGTCACTTTTTTCATAAATAAAAATAAAATGAATTCCATTTCACTGAACAGTATTCACTATGTTTTGGTCATGTAATCCTATGGACCTCACAGTTGGCTAAGAGACAAACAACAGATTGTCCAGCTGCAGACATAAACCTCAGCTTGTTATATCTTCCTGTAAATCTCACCACCTTTACACAATTTCTGCTAATAATCATGGATTACTGGGAATTTAAACATGATCTCTTTTTTCTTTATTTTGCTTCTACGGGACAGTGACGACAACATATAAAATTTAAACAGAAAGATATACTAACTTAGTTTCAGCTTGGGCCATTTTACTTCACAAAATTCACTATGACTTACGCAAACAACTTGCTTTCTCGTTTTCCTTTTTGAAGACATCATCTGCTCTTCAGAGGGGAGTGAATTTTTTTCTCATTATAGCCTGATTACTCTGCAGAAATCCCATCTTCCTCTTGTCCCCATGTATTAGTGTACATGAAAATGTCCCCCTCTTTTTTCCATTTGAATGTTTCTTAGGGACCGCGCTGCACTGTGTTAGGGTTATTCCATTGAGCCAATTGTGTTTTTTGCTACAGGACTCAATGGTAGATTTTGCTTTGTAGGTTTTGTCCAGAGTGTATTGCTCTCAATTAAGCCTGTTTGTCACTGAAGTGAAGATCACACCAAGCAAGATGTTGATCTACACTTCAGTTTCAGTTAAAGAGACAGGGGAGGATTTTTAAAATTTATTTTGCTCTTATTGTCTTCTTTAAATGACCTTTAATGTCCGTCTGTATCAGTCATCTAATGCTCTGACTTCATCTTTATTCCTTCAACTTTTATTTGGTGGCTTATTTTGATTCCAACACCATAGGTAATTATTCGGTCTGTTTTCTAAATCAAAATCAAGGTCCTACAGGACTTTTTATCTCTTTGCAGATGAACCTGAGCACTGGAAATGCATGCTTGTGTGTTTAAGAGCCAAACTAAACAGTAATGCATATGGATTATAGGCCTTTTGGTCATTGTTTTAATTCATGGCTATTTATCACACGCTATTTACTCCCCAAGAATCGCTGCATCAGTCCTGATCAGGCTGATCATTCTGATGCTCGGGGTTCGGAGCATTTGTGTGATGGCACTGATTGAGTTTGAGTGTGAAATGTTGAATCCTTCTCCTCATATCTTCTACCCAGGCCACCTGTCACCATCCCAATCAAAATAATCCTGCCTTCAGAAACTGTGACACCAACATTGAAGAAATGCTCAACAAACAAAGAAATACTGTATACTGAGTGACAACTGGTCAAACTGTGGGCTGATATGTTGACTCTTTTGAATATACACATCCTCACATCTTCACTGTGGAATAATTTTTAAATGAATCACAAAAGCAAATCCCCCCTCCCCCCAATTTCCTTTTAGCAAACACAAAGCAGGATATGACGTCAATGAACTCTGCATCTAAAGAACATGTGAATCAATCAATAGGAGGAAATAAACATCACGAGTATACTTTCATGAGCATCTGAATGGTAAAATGTATAGAATATGTTTTTTTTTCACACAATCAAAATGAGTTATGCATACCTTTGACTCTTTTATCTCATAATGCCCTAGCTCTAGAACATGTTCTGACACTCTCTGAAATCACAGTATTTTCAAGACAAAATCATATCTACAATAATCAGCACTTGTTTTTAACCATAATGAAAAGACCCCTCCCCCCCGAAGGACATGTTTCTAAAAATAACATGAGAAGAGAAAAAGGAATACAAGTTTGCGTTGACTCTGGGCGGGAATGCGGCGGTCAAACATCCCATCCACGCGGCCCTCTAATAGGGACCATTAGGGGCCAGAGCTGATGTCTGATAAAGAGAACGATATCACTTCAAAAAACCCAAGGAACAACACATAATCCAAACAAGGTTGCTGTACATAGTAGAACCGGAGATTTTCCGTGCATGTTATCCATGGGCAATGGGAGGGGAGGTGGGTTGGGGTTGTGGGCAGGTGGGTCAGATGAGCGCAGCGGGAGGGGGGGATCAAAGATCTCACTCAGCTGATGCCTGAACAGACGAGCCACCACTGATTTCATGAGCTGCAGAAGAGGATTTTTTTTTTTTTGATTACAATAAGTATCAATAAAAAGTCAATGGGACTCTGAGACATCTTTTCTCTCTCAGGAGCTTTCACTTTCTCTTTTTTCTTGTGTTTTTTTTTTTAGCAAAAATATCATGCAGTCTTTAGTTCCAAAAGCCCCTGGTGGGATCTCGTGTTTGTTTGTTTGTTTGTTTCTTTGTTTCTTTCAGGAGGAAAAAGAAACTCAAAGCCTTGAAATTCTTCTCTCACAATTATTCTTAAACATTCAAGTCATCCTATTAATACTTTGTACAGCAGAAAGGTCCTTCAGATTTCACATGTGTATATATAAATATAATATATAGAAATATGCATATACATATGTTCAACTTGTATATGTGTATACATATTTTGAAACTGTATCAAAGCCAATTTAATGTGCTCTCAAAATATGGCCCATGATTCCTAGTGGGATGCACATCAATTCACATAGTACAACCAGTAGATTAGGTTGAAAAATCCAAAGGTGATAGGGAATATGACCCGGGACCACTTGTCAATGGTGCTAACATCTGACAGGTTTGGGATTTTCAACTTGAGCTTGGAAGAGCGTCGCCGTAGCCGGCAGTTGGCCCGACTCCGCATGGCGCTCCGGTCCAGCGAGTGGTGGCTGAAGCCATCCCGGGGCGCCATGGGCTTCCTGAATTGGACCCCGGAGCTGTCGAAGGACATGACAGAATTCCGAGAGTCACTGACGCTGCTCCCCACGTCAGAAGGCATCACTTCGTTGTTCATCTCCAGCGTGGTGAGGAGGATGTTTCCGTAAGCATCCACCTGCGAGGAGAGGGGGAAGACACAGAGAGTCAGCAAGGGCTGAAATGTTGAGAAGTGGCCCCCAAAATTTCCCTATTAATGAACTTATATTAACCCCCCTCCCATCCAAAAAACTGTAAAGCTAAAGCAAAATGTAGGGATGATATGGAACGTCATTTGGTGCATGCAACAGAAATAGTTAACAAGAGTTTCTTTATACAGACATCTATTAGTGATTTCTCACTTGCAAAAAAGTCACAAGTAATTTGAACAGCCTTAATCAACTGACTTTGTTGTTTAGGCTGGCCTACAGCTGATATGATTTCTAAATACAAGTACCCCAACTTTTCTTTGTTCCTCGAGATACAGATTTCTTCGTTGTGTAAATGACCTGAAGGTGTTGGTTTGAAACGGCACGGAAATGGAGTCCTTGCAATGTGAAAGAAAAATGAAGAGAACATTAAATCGACTATAAAAATTCTGGCAAATAAGCACATTTTTTCTCAAGATTACACAACGCATTAAGACATAGAGTTAACAGGTACAACTTTGAATAAGCATTTAGTACTTCACACACATAAAACATAGAGGGGGCTTCATTCAGTCTGACTGTTTCAGCATCTGCAGGTGCCAAATCATTTAAGTCGATGCCCTCTCATTCTGCATTTTTGAGATTTTGTCCACTTTAGTCGGAAAATACAAATTAAAAATACAAGGTAGCAGAGTGAGAATGAATGAAGCCTACAGCATAAACATAGACAACAACCTAAATAAGAAATGAGAATGTTAACACCACTGTTGAGCTAGATGAACTGCTATCTCAATGAAAAGGCTATGCTCGATAAAAAGCAGTCAGTGCTTGAGGGAGAAGCAATGGATGATGGTTGGTGAATGCATCTTGGGCCGTGGTGGCATTATATGCTTCTGCAAGATTACTTCAGGGACTTTTATATACTGTATGTGTGTTTGGATAAAATGACTATGGCTGGAAATCTTGTGTGCAGAACGTAGTTGTGTTGTATTTGAACTCTGACTGACACGGAGAGGCAGACTAAAAGAGAAGTAGCAGACGGAGGTGCAAACCTGTTCCCTCAGGCGCTGCTCTTCGTATCTTGTGCGCTCGTTGTTGGCTTTGTTCAGCCTCTCATTGATTTTCTTCTGTTGCGCAGGGCCCCGGCCAAAGAACACGTAATTTACAAAGGCATATTCGAGCAGGGCCAGGAACACAAACACAAAACAGCCCATGAGGTAGACGTCGATGGCTTTCACATACGGAATCTTTGGGAGAGTCTCCCTAAGGTGGGTGTTAATTGTTGTCATGGTAAGCACCGTTGTCACACCTGAGCACAGCAGCACACACAGAAACAAGGAATTCATTTAGAAAAAATTTGGTTGCATTTCTAGTATTTATCAAAATGAACCACTGATGTGATATTCAGTGGCGGAAGACGTGTTGTCAGCAAAATAAGCGTAAAATAAAAATGTATAAGTAAAACAGAAAGACTGCTGTCAGTACTATACATATAACATTAGATTAATATTTGATTAATAGTATACACACGCACATAAACAGCATTTTAATGTTGTAGGTGTTAACATGAGGCAATTACTTAAATGTTATTTTATCAATAACAGTGCATAAAAGATTGTGTGATGATTTAACAGCTTGAATGTGAAATCCAAATCTGCAGTAACTACAACTGAAGGTGTCAGGTAGGATAATGCAGTAAAAAAGTACAATATTGGACCCTAAATATAATTTAGATTAGAATATAAAGTAGCAGCAAGTTGAAACACTGAAGTAAAGTACAAGTACCTCAAATTCTACCAATAATAAGTACAAGTCTTAAGTAAATCAAGACCTACTACTAGAACCAATAACCATTAATATTTGTATTAGTATCTACTATGTGATGATGATTGACAAATCCAACCGTACTGTTATCAATACACAGAATATACAAACTCCCTGAGCCTTTCCTTCAGAGAAGGCCACATATTAGCATCAGTAACAGTTTTAGAAATCTGGTTAACGCTTAACATTATTGTTTACATGTGTGAAGTCGGATCCAGATGTTCAGAGAAACCCTCATTTTGATAATATGTTCACTGTTCTAACATTTGTTGGAAGATTTCTGTTTGTACTTTAACAAAAAATAACTACACTGTCATAGTATCAAAGGCCTGTAAATACTCTTCATATATGGGGTTCTTTATCAGAGAGTATACATGAACACTTGAGCTTCTTTTTCATGGAGTTTGGACACAGGAATGTTAGTTTGTTGAATGTCATTAACATCACAAACATATTGACAGTGTAACTGAGTCTTGTTGGATATTGTGGCATTCTGTAAATTTCTTTAAAATAACCAGGACATACTATATTTGTTATACTCAGAGGAATCATGTCTTTCAGGCTTACTCATGACATTTACAATGTTTATTATGGTTTCTGCTCTCAGTGTTTTCACAGCACTGGTTGACCTGTGTGAACATATGTGAATGAACCCTATGACTAAGTAAAAATAACTGATGTAGCTGATTTAGGAAACTGGGATATTGAAATCTCATTTTTTCTTATACAGTCAAAATAAACTTGACAGTTTCAGGTGCTTATTGATGTGCATTACAGGACTGAGCGTGCTGTAAGCTCCTGTGATAATCATTGGATTTTAATAGAGACAGGTAGAAGATTAATAATGCAGCGTTGGCTGTGTCTTACCCAGGGCCACCCGAGCTGCAGAGGCATCATAATTGATCCAGAAGGAGACCCAGGAGAGGATGGTGATCAAGATGGAGGGCATATATGTCTGCAGGATGAAATATCCAATGTTCCTCTTAATCCTGAAACTCAGCGAAAGCCTTGGATATGAACCTGTAAAAGGAGAGAATGGAGTGATAGTTTGGAAAAGAGCAGGGCAGAGTGAAAACACATTAAGTGAAAAAAAGGAGAGAAGGGGAAAAATGTTGCAACAACTTGAGAGTTCTAAAGTCTGCACTTTGACAACACGCACTGTAGTCATTTCTCCATTTTTTCAGATGGAGCACTTAATTTCCCCAAAGCGATGGATTCCTTTCCAGGGACAAGTTCGATTCCAATTAAACATGGCAGAAAGTAGCAAACACGGCAGATTTTTCTGCAACCCCCTATCTCAGCAGGCAGCTCCAGCATCCCTCTGAGAATTGTCACAGAGAGCTGCTCTGCCTTTCTTTTTGCACTTTCTCTGTCCTCTAAACATTACCAAAAGGGCATTTTAGAGGTGCATAATTGCAGCGCATGCCTTTACTCTAAAAGAGGAAGGAAAAAAATACAGTATGTGGCTGCAAGGTGGTGAGAATTTACTGCATATTTTGCAGGAAAATATTAGCTAGTTTTGCTAAGACATTAATTGGCCTTTTGACTGCACTTAATTTCAAACATCTATAGTAATACAATGCTGATGCAAAAAGCAACATACACATCAAGGCAGGGCCTCTCTGCTCTAGCTGTAGCTAGATTAGTTACAGTGATGGAAACAGTAAAACATGCTTTAAAAAAAGTTAAATCTTATTCTATATATTCAATCTAAAGGTTTATTTCCTCACTGTGTCATCAAAGAAAAGAGCTTTAGATAAGCATGATGGTTTTAATCTAAAGGGCTATTTGCTATGAGGAACACGCGATGATGAATGACCTCATCATCTCCAGGTTCCTCTTAAATCTTTAATGAATCAATACCTCAGCATAAATACTTCATCAAGTCCAAGACAAATGCCTTAAACCGTCCTAATACATCCTGGATTAACAGTGGCAACAAATGTTTATGGATTTCATCAAGCTCAAACATGAGAATTACACTTCAATTTTCCCTTTTCTTTTCCTTAGATAACAGTAAGATTGTCATGTGAGGTGGCTGGAGTCAACTAAAATAAGATTTCTGTCACAGACATGCAAAGATGTTCTATTATTGTTTCATAACAATGATTGTAACGAGAGTTTTTTGAATTACTTTTAGTTGCCCTATTGAGCTTTTCCTGGAACTTGTCTATAGTCTGTGTGCCATCCTCATACAGTTTGTCAGAGATTAAAATACAGAGCTGAGACCACACAGTGTGCCATCACCACATTCTATCACATACTGTATGTCAACAAACAATCACACAATATGTAGAATATGCATTGCCTACTTTTCAAAGTTCTGCACATGCTGGATTGTTTAGTAAGACTGTAATTTAAATCTAGAGTTTCTTGTGTAACAGTTTGGTGAATAATTCTTGTAGCTTTTATGTGTTAAAGGTGAAGCTAATCAGATCTTTACTTCGAAGTTTGGCATTTTGAGATTACGCTGTGTTCTTTCTTTCAAATTGTTAAATGAGAAAGTCACAAACACTCCTGTCTGTACACTAAATATGAGACTAGAGCAGAGAGATAGTTAGCTTAGCTTAGCATAAAGACTGGAAACACTCAGTAAACAGCTGGGCTGGCTCTCCAAAGGTACAAAAAAATGCCCACAAGCCACCAGCACCTCAAAACCTCAGTAATTACTGTGTTATATCTCCCTTCTGGAGTCTGTGCTTGTTGCCTGGCAACCTCACATGACAACAGGACTACAGCAAGTTAAAGTACCAAAAATAGGCATGCTAACCCATCGTTTTTACACTTCATTTTCATACAATACACGAGATACAACATGTTAATTAGTGTGTTTCTGAGGTGCTGATAGGTAGATTTTTATTTATTAATTTATTTTTTTACTTCTAGACATAGCTAGGATAGCTGTTCCCACTGTTACCACATTTTATGTTATGCTAACCTAACTGTCTGCTGTCTGTAGCTTTATATTTAGCACACAAACATGAGATTATTACTAATCTTGTCATCTCTCTTAAATGTATAATGTAAAAGTTTTCATTTTATACGCTTAAAAGTGGGAATATTTCAGGATGGAATGTTCTCTGTGAGAACAGTTTAATGTAATTGTTTGCCTGTAAGCAACTTTTTAAAATTTTGTTTGTTACTTTTTGCTTTCAAATAGTGTCTTGTCAAACCACTACTCCTACAAACTATTTTACTTGTGATTCTAGATACTCTTAGGGGGTTAAATAAAAAAAAAAAATTCCTGGTCATTTATATGTGCTTTTTCTCTTTAATTAAAATAGTTCTGATTCTAACTGAGAAACTGATAATAAAAGATGTAAGACAACAATTACTGTCGTTATGGTGAGTCAACATTTGGTTCTTTGGTAGCACTTTGTTTTTCTGCAAGTCAGTTCACATTTTACAAATATGTGAAAATAGCCACCTACAATCTGCTGCACTGAAAAGGAAATTGTCTTTCAGCGCGACCATAATATAATTATATTCCCCACAGTGACAATGACGTATTCGCTGATGCCTCCACTCACAGAACTCACAGTGGTGACACGCATGCAGGGGTTGTATGCAATAGACACTTTCAGCCCAATTAGGTCTGAAGCAGTTTTTTTAACAGCAGCCTTACCTGTAGTAAACCTGACCTCCCTAGACACCAAGCGGATGTCTACAATAGAGAACTGAGGTAACTCTAACTTGTCAACGCCTGTCACAGCGTTGTCTCCTCCTTGCCAGAAGAATACGATGTCATCTGTGGTATATCCATCTGTGTCAAGGTTGGGGTGAAATCAGGAGAGAAAAGGGAGAGAAACATAAAACATGTGAGTGTGATGAAGAACTTATAGTTACTTATCTCTTTTTCTAGACAAGAGCGATGTGTAACACAGGAGGAATAAGACCTGGTAACACAGTAGGGCCAGTAACAGACGTTCTGGTACATAGGGGCGTTGTCACGTTTTGCCTCAGATATGCGTGAAAAGAACACATTCTCATTCTGCAGTCAAATTAACAACAATAAGTAGTTTATGCAGCTTCCGGTTAGACTCTCAAAATAAAGCTCATAGAGTAACAGATTAAACTTTTTTTTAAAAATGATCCGTGTGGTAAGCAAATTGTTCCAAAGTTTTTTTTGGGTGATTTACTAATTTTTTTATTTCTTTCTATGAACCGCCGTAATATTTCCCCCTTACACTTCATCCTACCATTTATAACATTATGTAAAAGACTATTTGCTGTAACATTGATTTATCAAGAATTTATTTAATTCGCTTTTCAGACAACTTTCTCTGTGTTGTGTTCATGCACAGCACACAGGAAAGTTGCATTAGGGAATGTAGTCACACAGTGAAAAGAGAAGGAGTTTAAGTGAAAAATTTTTGGAAATAAATGTTTGTTTTCTCCAGCGGGACATTGCAGCATCAAAGACAGCACTAAAACAAAAAATACCTTTCTGCCTTAGACTTAAACCTTTCTGTTCCCGACCCGCAATCACAAACGCCACTGTTATGCCTCCAGTAGAGCTCTATGACTGTATGCATTACTACCTGCATGAATATTTATTAACATGTGTCACTTGGTATGGTGCTCCCACACATTCTCAACTGGCAGCGCAATTGAAAGTGACCACAGCAGTAGATTTATGTCAATAGGCCAGTATGCATTCACTGCAGAGCAATCTCTCAGTCTGGGAAGTGTAACTACATTTCACATTCTACTACCCCATGTCCGGACCTGGATGGCATTAAAGTCACTAAGGGTCCGGGATTCATTACCATTAAATCTCTCTCTGAGGTTATAGGGCAAGGAAATGTGACATTGTCCATGAAATTGAAACAACTTCATGCTTAATCAATCAAAGTGATACTTAATGTGCACGACTCCCACTAATGCAGAATTTTCCATGTGCATAAACAGCAGATATTCTTGCAACTTTTTAATTCATAGCATATCCATATTTCATTGCCTGCTGATGTCCCTGAGGGTAAACGTGCTGCGCTTTTATCTTGAACAACAAGAACCACAGATATCTGGCATATTGAGCATGGAGGGTGATTGATGAAGCAGTCAATGACAATGATCAGGCGAATACAATTTTTAATTACACCACCAGCACATTTTTTTATGATCATTGATTTAGCTAAATGAAAACAAAAAATGCATGAAAAAAACATGAGATGATGTCGTTTAATATTGTATTAAGTCTGTATTATCTTGTTTTCTTGACACTACATCTGTTTCAAGAGGATTCAGATGACGACCTTTTTTTTCTATCCAAGATAAAATACTTAAAAATAAACAAACAACAAAAAACAGCCGAACGCTGAAAAAGCCTGGTCTTGAAAATTGGCAGTGGATCCGGTGGTCAGTTTGAAACAGATTCATGGAATACTGAGTTTGTGTTAACAGCATATTGAAACTAAACTAGTTGGGCCAACTAGTTGTTCCTAAATAACTGTAAATTTCAAGAAATACTTTGACATTTTGAGAATAAAATGTATTCCTTCTCTGAGTGAAAGCTAATTGAGCCTTGATATCATATGAGGATACAAGTCAGGTGACAGCTAGCTTAGTTAAGTGCAACACTGAGTGTCATGTAAGGTCCCTAGAAATAATGTCAACATTTTGTCTTCAATATTCAAAGCTGAAGTGGTGGTGTGGTCCATCTGTCACAATGAGAGATAAGTAATCAATGCACATCAGTCAGCAGTGTGACTGATCACTGCAGAGGCAAAACATCTTGCAAAAGGTTCACATTAGCAATGATGCACAATTATTTCACCTCTGAGTTAAGTGAGTTGAAAGTATGAACCAAGAACTCCACTTTATCACATATTAATTACATTAAAGACAACATGCAATGATTATAAGATGGTAGTTACCCAGAACCTGACTTTTAACAATTTGAGCTGTTTCGTTTTGAAGAGTGCTGTAAGTTCAATGTAAAAGTAGTTATCATGAGGTATAAAATAAAACAATGAAAATTATTTTGAATTACTCACAGCTTTCAATTTCCAGGGTGCAGTTCTGTTCATCAAGAGGGTACCTCCTCAAGTCCATCATGCAAGCAGCAGTGGTGGTTATTCTATGACAAAAAAACATAAAGAGAACAGGGACTTAGGTGATATCATAAAGAAATGGAAAAACAGAAGCATTAATAACATGCATTTTTCCAGATGATGGCAGTGTGAATGTACAACATGAAATTACTGCCACCAGAGATCTCTTAAAATAATGAAGACAAAAGGTGTAGTTTGATGATACAATGATACAGTGTGGGATCATGGGATTTGTTTATTTCAATATTAAATAGCCACCAATGCAGATGAAAAAACAATGTTCTCAGACAAGATGATGTATTAAAGCTTTATCCACATCATGTTTCTTAACTCCTCTGTCACTCTCTGACTGGTGTCATCACAGAAAATAGGAACAGGTGACAAAAATAAAACCCTTACCTTAAATACACTTACACAGTTCTCTGAGTTGGGGATTGTTTGAAACATTGGGGTTCACATGAGTACACAAATCAAGTAAATATATAAAGATATAATAATTTTTAGGAATTTCAATATGGATATGTTGAGTGTTTTAAGTTAAGGAGAGAAATTATTGTGTCTGACAACTTTGACATGTTGCACTGTATGATGATGAACCACCAGTGTGTCACCACCCACTCAAGCTGCACTTTGCTTTGTGGTTGTTTGGTAAAACATGGAAATGCTGCAGCAGTTCAATAATCAATGGCTGGCCTTTAAGTGTATTTTACTGTAAGGAAACCCCATGTATCATAAACAGTTTAAATGTGTGTAACTTCATAGCACATCCATGCTTCTTTTTCTCTTAAACCTTCCCCTATGTACATCTGATACAGGGAAAGGACAGCAAACTATTACACTCTTATGAAAAAAACAGATCCCGTTTTTTCCAGGGGATTTGACTATTTTTCCTACTTTTACAGACACTCTTAAACATGATTGATTTTTTTATGTTTCTGTGAGTAGTCCACAGAGGTATTTCCTCTTATATGGATCACTAACTGCTCAGCATTTGCGCTTTTGTCGCTGTACATTATTTATGCTGGTTCCCAGATATGCATTTCTGTCAGGTAGCTTTAGAAAAGATGTATGCATAGCAGTTTATTAACTTCAGTAAATCCAGTGGCCCAGGAAAACAGCTTTGGCTACAAATTACACATGTAGGGATCTTTGGCATTTAACTGAGATATTTACCGTTGCAGCACATTTTAGTAATTACATGACTGCTGTTTATACTGCTGCTATGTGTACGTCATACCAGCTTTCATTCTCTTATTGGCTTCCTGTAAAAAATTAAAAAGGAAAATTCATTTTCAGCTTATTATTTCTGTCAGAAGCCAACAGCAGGTTTACAGGGAAAGTGTATGTCTGTGTCTGTGTGTGTTAGAACATGATGAGAGGTATGGTTGGTTACCTTTTTAAGCATATTTCCCATTTTGTGGACATTGTTAATCATGTTTTAGTTAAAGCCTGCATGCTATTCATAGTTGATTTTACACTGAAGAAAATGTACACCATCATCCGCAGTAGCTAGGCTTGGTAAAACAGAAGATTATAAACTGTTTGCATAAGAAATAAGTTGCTTGAATTTTGTAAATTAGCCTCAGTGAAGTGAACAAAGTGCTGTCGGCAGGTAATTGGAAAACAAAATATGTTGTGCTAAAGCTGATTGGGCTGGATTAACACATGTGGGGGTTCTGGGTCCATAACAGCAGGAGGCACCAGAAGGGTAAAGAAAATAACATAAACACAATGTGTGACAGGTATTTATTTATTATTCACAGTGACACTGGGCTGCATTCTGCTGCACAAGCATTAAGCTGCTTCAGCTGCATTCTGCTCTGCTCCACTGTACTGCACCTCCCCGCTGCCTCGCAGCCCTCTACGTCTCTGAGCGTACAGCAGGCAGCAGGACTGCCACTGGTACACACTGTGAGGAGATAACATCATACCCAGTTACATTAACTGGAATGGTCGCTTTATGATTTTCTGGGCAAAATGTTGAAGAGAAGCTACTTTTTTGCTATAAGTGTATTTATATATACAGTATAGGAGCAGGTAAGAGGATCTCCTGAGATTGTTTGAATTGTTTTTCACTCTGCTCCCCGCATTAATTATATTAAAAGAATATTAAATAATGTTAAAGAACCTAATTAAATTAGTCTTATTTGAAGTTAAACATGTTCAGTGATGGCTAGCAGGATTTACTGCAGCAAAAAAGTCGCAGTAATGGAAGGAATCCTCCACATGTACTTTTGCTTCATCAGTGATGAGGTGCAGGTATGAATATACTGATTAAAAACAGTCTAATGAGTTATCAATAAATTATCAAATTATAGTGTTATTACTGGCTAAGATCAATTGGCTTCAGCACAAGGGGCTAGGGAACCTCTGAGGAAGCACTCAAGACCACGATATACTTACTCTCACAATCACTTAATATTTGTTGTGATTTGTTAACATGTCTTATTTATTCAAAGTGTGTTTAAATGATGTCATCTCTGCATATCATCTTTATCATTTTTTATGACATCATGCATAAACCCCAAACATAATTCTTTAAATATATTGGAAATAAAACATGTAAGGGCAAAAAAGTGACAATACCAACATTAGTTATATGCAGTTATGCTGGTTGAGGGAAGTGTGGCACAGCTCCAATCTCTGACTAGCTAGGTGCTCCTGGTGGAGCACATGAGAGCACAAAGAGAATAGAGGTATATATGATATGTGGTCATATTAGCTTATTAATTATTAAAGCTACAGTAAAGGTTCTAATCTTTAAGTTCTATTCAAGACATATAAGTAAAACCATGAAAAAAATACTGTGATATCATAACCATTTAGTTTATCATGTTTTTCCTACATATTATTTTTTACAAAAGCTCTGAAAAGAACCTGAAAAATTCTGCAATATAAAATTAATTGAAAGCTTCTTGCCACAGCCATAACCACAGCATTTACTGAGTGGACTAGTGAAGAGCAGTGTGCATCAACATGGCTGACAGTAAGCATTACAGGAAACATGAAGGAATACAACAATATGTGTTTCTGCCTCAGTTGGACCCAGACTCAAGAGGAGACTGTTGTGCTCCAAGATTGCTGACTAGCAGATATGTCAGAATGGCAAGTACCATCTCTTTTATAATAGTGGGTCTCTATAAGCATTTCTCTATACCATCTAATGTGGAGTTTGAAGGTTTTTGCTATTCCTGATCTAGAAACTGTTGCTTTCAAGTACCATTAGATTTGATTCAAATATTGCTAAATCCTAATGAGTTCTCTGAGATGGTCACATCACTTTGCTGATTTAGTGAACTGCATTTTTGCAAATTAATGGTGTCTTCATGTCACTTCACTCATAGTAAGAAGCTGAGTTCATTCATTTCAGGGCATACAAATTTAATGACAGTGAATTATGAAGAGGAAATGTATTCAACTATAACTAAAATATGGAGGGACCCTCCAATGTGCTGCCTGAAATCTTAAGCAATAGTGAGGTCCTGAGTCCTCTGTGATCATGAACAGGAAGACATCTCCTGTCAAGACACAGTAACTGCTCTCAAAAGACAAAACCCCAGTAGCACAGTGAAGCAGAGAAAGCCTGGCAGCAGCAGCAGCAGCAGCAGCAGCTCAGAGTATTGGACAGTAATGAATTCTTTACCCCTTGGCAAGGAGAAAAAGGCCCCACTATGAATAAAATTGACTTATCAAGTTAGTTATCAAGTGAGGAGGGAATCATCATTGAGTAGGCACAAGTCGGGACGGCTCACAGCGAGGGCCTGGGATTTGGAAATGTCAGCAGATATAGGTCAGCACCTTAAGAATCCCACCAGAGATGGTCAGCAGCCGCCTCAGACCTGAGCAGGCACTGCAGTCCCACACTCAGCAGTCTGTCCACTTTGTAGAGTTCAAGATGACGTGCAATACTGGCTGGTCTGGATCTTTTTTTTTTTTTTTATTAGACTACTATGAGAAAAGTTTTTAGAGTTTAAGGATCATTTTTTGTTGTGTTTTTGTGTAATTGTTTAGCACACATCACAAAAAGAAAAACTAGTTTTATCTCCGTATCTGGTTTAAAGCAAATGAACTGGGCAAAGCATAGCATAGTTTAATAAAAGGGGGCAGTATAGTCAAATGTTACACATGACTTTAGCCAATGGAGTAGAAGAAGATGAGGTCAGAAACTGAAACATATATGTTTGCCAACCATCAATTAAAGAAGAAAAAAAGACAACCAGTTGTAGTCCAACTGTTGTTTTTTTCACACTTAAGCATCTCTGTAAGCTTTTCCTAATACAATAATTCAAAGTATGTAGACAATTCCTCATACTAGAAACATGGCTTGTAAGAGGAAAAGGTCAAAATCCATGTTAATTGTTGCAAATGTAACTTCTTTAATGTCAATACAATGCTAAACAAACTCAACAAGGAGCTCCCTAGCAGGCCTAATGCCTGAGGAATTAGACACTTTCAATTGACAATTAAAGGTGCATTTCACTCCTTTTTACAGGCCACTCTTGGCTTTTCAGACCATGCGTCATGCCAGAATCACATGACAACTAAAAGCAGTCTGGAGGTGGATCCAAGACGCTCAGCACTACAGACTTGGAGGCTTTTAAATATGTGAGCAATAGTTTTGACACCTACACAGTCTACTCCTGTATCCTCCGCTGTGAAGTAGCTTGCTTACTGAAGAAGAACATAGTACTACACTGTGGTTTAATAAACAGAGGAACACGAGAGAGCAGATTCACAGGAATGGGAAGAGAGAAAACACCATCTGGCGAAAGCTTAGCTCAACAAAGCCCTCAATGCTCGCAGGACCCGGTGCACTTCCAAACTGGATTGTGAGTTCGCCAGCGATGATTCAGCTTCTAAACTCACCGGCGAGTTAGACAAACCTGCTTCATCATACACAACCCACTGGACACCTTCTACTGACACTGACTTCTTTTATTGATGTTTGGAATGACTTTGTTTTGTTGCAGCACACAAACGGCTCTCCTGCACCGCTCAGCAGTCTGCAGACCCAGACCCCCCACCCCCCGCCTCCCTCCCGTCCACATAAAAATAGATCACAAGGTTAAAATGTTGCTACTGTATAGCTTTAAGCAAGGTTTTACAAAGCACTTCCCCAAATTTGATTAGAATCTCTAACCTGCAGAATGAGAGCACCATCATTCCTTCATCCTGTCATTCTTACCATCCACGGTCACTCCTGGGGAAATGAATTATGAGCCAACATATGCACACTCATGGACGATCCATGTCACCGTGCTCCTTTATTTGCATGTCATTAGCACTGGTGCTCAATACCTTATACTAATGCGTAGCGTATGGAACTGAGACCACTCTGAGTCTTGAACAGTTGTTTAAATGAAGGGCAACTTGCTGTCAAGTGTAACTGCCAACAACACATACACACCACAAGTCAACACATTTGAAAAGCGCTGAATAATTCTTAAACAAAGTATTGCCTTATCTTAATCCGAAGAGTAACAAGTACCTCTAACTGTTAGATAATATAGTTGAATAAAAGTTTCCTCTAAATTTTAGAAATAAAAGTATGAACAGGCACAAAATACTCAAGTAAAGTAATACTTAGTTGCTTTCCAGCACTGGAAATAGATTTCTGAACTGAAAGTTAATTGTAATTTTGTTGTTAAAAATGCTTAAAAAAAAATGCTACATTTTTGTGCGACTATAGCAGCTTCTTAATAGTCCTGCCTGCACAAAAAACTTTTGTTATGTAGAAAATTAAGGCAATTCTGATAAAAATGTATGCAATCTTAAAACAATTTATGCAACCTGCCATTGTTTAGCTGCAGAACAGAGTCTGCAGGTACAGAGAATGTACTGTTGAATGCTTCATATGAGGTAAACAAATCAGGGCTGAGATGTGAAGCAAAGAGAATGTCAGCCTGATCTTAAAATAAATACAAAAATAAAAGTTGGATGATCAACACAAATCAACTCAGCACAGGGTTAGGGTTAGTGTAAACGCTGGGAAACAAGGTAAATAAAGGCCAAAAAAAAAAAGGTACAAACACAAACATCAGCACTTTTCACAGTGAGTGGATGGGTGAGAGTGCAGCACAAGATGCAGCAGTGTGTGTAATGTGATTGTCCACAGTTTGCAGTTTACTGTGCTCAAGAGAAGCACAGGGGATGGATTCAAACAGGCAGTCTTTACAATAAAATGCATTAAAGACAACAAAAAACCTGAAGCGGGTTAACTTGAGAGGCGCAGCATTTAAATGAATTGAACTGAGAATAAAGCATCTATTGTTAAAGTTACATCATCAACACAAGCCTTGGGCAAAGTCAAACATTTTTGCAAAGCGGTTTAATTGCATGCTTACAGGAGACTTGTAAAGGTCCTGAAATCACCATGGCATGTAGATTATGTATTGCTTATAATTACTGTACACTGCTGGAAAAAAAAATGGTCTGGAGGACAGATCCAAGGACTTGAAGCCATCTGCCTTTTACCATCACTGCAGTGGGTGATAATAACACTAAACCCCTGTGCTGTATGCTTGAACATGAGATGCTGGCACGATGGCTGAGGCTAGTGTCCCTAGCAACAGTCTTAGCTTTCTGATTCATGCAGGCACAAAGCCAGCAGAGGTGCAAATGCAGGTGTAATGCCATTTTCTTCTGGCACATGTCCATTTTACTCTGCTCAGACGTGCTGGTGTACGTGCACTCAGTGGAGCAGCTGGGAATGTGTATTCAGATCAGGTGGTGCAGTGTAATTTTGGTACCATTTTAGCATGAAACTGATTTAGTTTCCACCTGTTTTATTTTGTGCAGGCACACACTGAGATTTTTCATCTGGTAAAATCATCAAAGTTACATGCAATTAATTGATTTATGATATCAAATGAATCATCATTTAGACAAATGGGTTATTCTTACTAATAATGTTACCTGCAACTGCTTCTAGGATGTATGAGGTCCTTCTGTTTAAGTTCACTTGATTCATGTGGCCATTAAATAGCAGCAGAAGGTGATTTGATTGACTTTTATTGAAGCACAGCAAGCCGGCACCTGCTGTTTACCTACTGCTCTGGCAAATAATATATTCAACCTGAACCAGACTCTTCGCAGGGTGGCACCATAATGCTCCAAGATTGTTCTTGTACATTTCCAGGTCCATGTGTGACTGAAGATTAAACCTTTAATACCCTTTTCACACTGGACTAAACTTTAGAAACAACCCAAAACATCTTACTTTCTTTTCCACAAATAAAGGGTACAACAGGTTTTTTAGTTCCGGGTCAAATGGCTCCAGTAGTTACAGGTATTTTTTGGTTTCAGTTCTAATGGGTAATGATGCAAACATGACACCTTAGATGTGCTTATTTCCTTTCCTCTTTAAGCGCAATTCTGAGACATGCATTGGATTTGAACATTCTTTATTTTTTACAATCTGGGAACAACATGCAACAGCAATTTTGTAGTCCAGATTGTGGAAAATGCAACAGTGGCAAGTTAGGTGAGAAAGATTCTCCTGATTCAAGTGAGAGAGAGAATGAGGAGACAGACTCTGTCTCTGGTACTGAGAGACAAACTGTGATGTACAGCAACATATTCCAGCCGTCTCTGCTCAAGAGCATCATTTAGTCAGTGTTGAATTTGAAATAGAGGCTGAAAGCAAAGATATTTAAAAGAGAGAGCTCCATAAATTTTCTGATGCAGAAAGCAAACTTGTTCACTGGCAAATGCAATGGGGTCAAATACATATCGCCAAGTTTACCAGGTTCAAAAAAACTGCAAATACTTTCTACTTTTGTGTAAAAATGACTTGTGGGAAGACGTTTGCAGCATGGTCTTCAGCAGCAGTGAAACTACATTTCTGGTATGTTGATGCCTTGTGATGAGTCATAAAAGGACAAAAAAAGAAAAACTTTGGCCATCATGTCTACTTCAGTGTCAGAACCAATTCAGTAATTCAGACTATCTGAATACTGATTTCTGCATTAATAATTCATAACTTCGTATGATCTACACCTTGTCAGTGCCAGTGTCTTTTATTCATGGAACAAACACGTTCACAGTTTTTTTTTTCTTGTGTTAAGAGAAGGAGCAATCCATTGCAAGTTTAAACAAACCTCAGGACTCTTTCCTACTTTTAGACATCCCAAAGGAATTTTAGATTGGTCCCTCTGTGCACATTTACTGTTGACTGAGCTGTCTAGTTTGTCACAGTGTTCTGGGACATTAAGGTGCGGAGCATTTTGAACCTTTTTTTAGCCTTTTTGGGTCGATGAAATTTGGATTTAATGTTCCTGTCTGCATCAAGAATGTTATTTTTGTTTGTTTTGTGTCATACATAGAACTTTGTAGAGTAATAATTTTATAAATAAAGCTTTTTAGTCTGTTTATTGTTGCCAAAAATCTGTCATATCTCATCCTGCCACAGCACCAAATGCTAGCAGCACTGGTCTTGTGTTGTGGTGCCACAAAAGTTACTTCAGTTTTTGCTTGTTGTATTACAGCCACATGACAAAGGCTAATGATAAAAGCAGCAGTTATCTAATTAAAAGTTATTGTGAGTATGTCTGGGTCTTCAGTCTACTGTTGGCAGAAAGCACACCGACTTCCCATCTGACAATTATGCTCCTGTTTATTCTGGTCTAACATTTAAAAAAGTATTTGCTCCAGATTTCTTAATATTGGTGAAGCCATCCACCCATGTTCTGTATGTGCACATCCTGTTTAGAGGTAAAGCCTTTCCAAAAGCATGGATAAAACATTTTCCTGTATGTCCATGTTTTTTTCTAAGGCTTTATCCTCTTGCATTATTAAAACTTTCCAAAAGCAGAATTAAAAAAAGACATGAAAAATCCATCTGTCATTCCTCTATACCACACTTCCTCCTCTTTCTAGGTAACTCCCAGTATACACTGGGGAAATAGAGGACAGCTATAGGAACAATCTAAGATATCTTATTCATCTTACTTTGGCTGAAAAGCAAACTGTGGACAAATATATTAGCCTGAGATTATGACCTCTTTTTATACAACCTGTTCAAGGCAGGAATATTGCACCATTATTGAACCTCACTGTGCTGTAGTAAGGTTAGGGAGGCAGATTGGGTGGTGGTTGCTTCAGCCTCTAAGCCAGAATTTGAGGTAGCAACAACACTTAAACAACACTGGTGTAAAATGCAAGCCAGCACATGAGTGCATAGGTGTCACGTTCTGATTACTTTTTTTAGCATGCAACCCACTGATGACAGATTAGCTGTTAGCAGCTAACTCACAGAAGAAGATGAACAGCAACCAAAAATGTGTGCAACTTGGCAACACAATAAGCTCTTTACCCTCAGAGCAAAGACTGAGATCAATCCCCATATAACAGACAAGGGAAATGATTATAATGCCAGGTTATGCTGTTATTGTTTATAAAGCACTGCCCTGTGAGTATATTATACATCACACTAGATGTCGACAGTGTTGTGTTACACATCACACCTGTCATGCCTTTTCATGTTCTGCCATGCCGGCGAGCTATTTAAAATCTCAAGCGGGGCGGCATTATGGCGATGTTATTTAATTTAGGGTAAATAGACGGAGGCAGTGAGGAGAAGGGACAGAAAAGACTTTGTTATTGCGCTATTGTGTGTCTTTTGCTGATCAGTGGCCACAAGTTACAATTATTTGGATAATACTACATGGTAGTGAAACAGTGGCAGAGTCATAAAGTCAATGAATGATAAGATCTACCTTAAGTTTGGTAACATTAGCATCAACAGGCTACTGGTCATAGCAGACCCAGTCTGGTAAAGCTGTAGCAAAACCTCTGGGTGTGCTGCAGCTAGCAATAAATATTTTCTTTACTCATTTTATTTTCATTTTAATTGTAAGAGGAAGAATGTCTGAGCTCTCCTTCATACTGGAAAATAATATCAGTTTCAGTCCTGTTATTTTAGTATAAATTTGCATTTGGCACCAAGAATTCCCACTGATCATCTGTTGCTGAAACAGTTTCCTTCAACAGTTTTGGATGATGCTTGTCTCACAGTTTGCATATCAACTGAAAAAGGTTC
>JAPZDV010000006.1:6317038-6372099 GCA_029814665.1 Acanthurus lineatus | reverse complement strand
AGAGCAAAAATCTTTGACAGCCCCATATATGCATATATGTATATATATATATATATATATATATATATATATATATATAGAAGTTACAGTTGTTACACAAATATTGAATGGATGAATGTTGACAAAAACCTCCAAATGAACCATACAAGGTTTATGAACTCAGTGCACATGACAAGATATATGTGCGTGTGTGTGTGTGCGTGTGTAGATACATACACACAAAGCAGAGTTTCCACTGTTCTCACCTCAGCCCATATAAGACAGTGCCATCAGGGTGCAGTCGGATCATACGGTTTTTTACTGTCACACCATGAAGAAAGGACTTCTTGTCGTTAAGGAAGTAGGTGTCTGGGAGCCAGAGCTGGTCTGCTACACGGTTGTCCAGAGTCAGGTTTAGTTTCAGCTCACCATAGGCCAAACGCTTATCTCGCCAGCTCTGCTGGAAATACATTGTGATGGTGTAGTCCTGGGGAGATGGACAAACTTATATAAGGCCACGGCAAAAAAAAACAATTTACTCTTACACAAGGTCATGAGATATAAGTATGATTCCAAATAAAGGTTCTCTTTTTTATGCTTATCTAGTTCTTTTCCTGCAAGCAGAAATAAAAGCAGACATATTCAGAAACAGTGGGTCCACCTCATGAACATAGATGTAGTAAAAAGCAAAATTTGACAAGTAGTTCCATAAGTAATGTATTGCTTTACCACACTGTTATTTAATGGAGAGGGAAGGAGGAAAAAGCAACTTTGATATGGCTAAAACAGCAGTAGAGAAATGTATCTGCTGTGTGGGCACAGCACCTTTTTTTTTTTTTTTGCACTCAGATCATGAAAATTGTTTTGCTTTTGCATACAATCAGAAAAAGTAAACTGCTCAGCATTTGTAAAATAGGACATGGGCAGCAAACCAATAAATACAGCTGTGCTAGCTTCTAACTGTAAAAGCACTCAAGTGGAGATAGGCTATACGGTGTGACAGCTAATGCATCATTGGCCCTCTGGTCAAAGTACTGTAGTCTACAGTCACACCCATGACAGATACACATTGGCTTAATTTTCAACCTGCACAGTCCAATGATTTTAAATATCGTATGCTTTAGCTGAATTCATTTTAAAGAAAGGTGCAATTTATCTCACATCATTTTTAATAGTTTAAACAGCAAGTTTGCCCTCACTTCATGTGTCTGTGCATGGTGCATGTTAAGACATCTATAGTAACCTTCACACCCTGTTTATAATTAATGATGACTTAATATGTACAGTTATTAATGAGCACTCACCCTCACTGCCAATAAACAAATCAATCAACCCTCTCAAATATATAAATCATTGAAAATGAGCCATTTTTTATTCAGACTCAATAAAGGTGCTCAGATCATGTTTTATAAAAACACAGACAATAAAACCTTGGTGTCAAATTAAACTGTTTGATAGGAAGCACTTACAAACACTGACATTCTGAGTGTTTTTCTTATATCTTACATCTCAACCCTCATCAAATGCAAACTCAACATACTATCTGTTGTAATTTCTTATATGTTTTGAAAAATTATCATTCAGAAGTGTTTCAGTGTTGTCACTTTAAACTTATGACATTCAAAAATGAAGATTTCTCAAGCCAATCCTGAGAATATTTAAAGCTTTGTTTGCTGTAGATATGAAAAGACTGGAAAACATTAAATTGCTCCAGATGCAAAAGAGAGTGAATGAAAAAAAGAAAAAAGACAGAAATAAATAAAGAAAAAATGAATACAACAATATACAACAACACAATACAGAAAAGCACACGGGAGGATTGAGCTGCATTGTGGGTAATGAAGTCACACTGAGTGAAATAGAGTGCTGAGAGAATAACGTCATCACTCAGACATCGGCCATATTGTCATCTACATTCCTTAGCCTGCATTCCTGAGCACTCTCAGTCTATACAAGAATATGTGCTGTCTTGCAGTGTAGTATCAGGACCACAGTGTGAACAAATTATGAGTGGCTCAAGATCAAAATAAAAGTCAGGTTTGATATTTATCATGGAACCAAGCTTTCATTCAGTGGAGGATGTGTAAAACTCTGCTCTGATAGCCTCAGGCAGGTTTGGTCATTCAGTCCGACAATCATAACTGGCAGTGTTTGTGGGTGGGAAGCCAGTGAGGGATCATGGATTTGTTAATGCCCTGGCAATTCCCTCAGGTTGGTTGGCTGCTTGCCTGGAGGTGTGTGGGATCTGGGGAGACTGGCGTGAACCTCGTGTTACACGCTCACTGTGAAGCTCCTGAAGCTTCTCACTGGCAGCAAAAACAACAGCTCCTCAACCGTTAAGTAAGCAAGGACTGCAGTGAGAGGACGAAATGGATGGACTTTGGTGCAGACAGAAAAATAAAATATTAAGACAACAAAGTTTGTGACTTACCATGTTTACTTCTGAAATGGAGTCGATGCTTGCTATGTTGATGCTCATTCCTACGATGACTGGAGGACCTGAGGGAACAAAGGAAACGTTGTCATAACTAGAAGAGTACATAAAGAATAACATGCTATGCATTGCCTGTATTGTGAAAGCAATATTACCTGAACCAGACAAAGGTTATTTGATAAAGCAGTGATTATTTGAAACTAATTGGATTTCTGAGCTACTTATGATTCCACTTAGGTCCTTCATTCACGTATCAGTTTTCTAAGTTTTCAAAGTTCCCTCTCTAAACTCTATATTGCCCTACAACTAACCCACTCTCATCTGATTTTGCCCATACTTCAGGTTATAATATGCCAGTTTAATGCACCACTGTGCAGGATTTTGTGGTTTCCAGTGGGGAAGTTGCAAATATCACCACAAAACTTGCATAAAACATTAAAATGATTCTCAAAAGTGTTGTGTTTTGTTTGTCCACTCTGGGCTTCTATAAAAATTTGGCGACACAATATGGCGGACTCTGTGGAAGAAGACCCACTCCCTCTGTAAAAGGCTCATTCTAAGGTACAAAACTGTAGCCATTCTTATGTCTAGGCATTGATACACTACAAAAAACATATGTTTATGAATATTTAATCCATATTTGCTAATTTCTACAAATAATCCCTAAAATCCTCCACACTGGACCTTCAAAAGATCAACATCTGATAAATTTTCTTTGTTTGTTATTCATATAGTTTAAAGCAAACTACTCTTGCGATGTTGACAAAACAAATTCATATCTGTTTTTGCTGCCTCGGGACTGTACGTAAAGCAGAAACTATAGATCAGTTACTCTCAGGGGCTTATGAAACAACACTGAGAAAATGCACTCATCCATGCTAATTTCTAGGCTGGCAACTCATGTAAAGGAACAGGAAGAGCAAACTGTGCCTCATTTACATGATTACGGTACATGCTGTAGACATGTGAACAGCTATGCACATCAACTCCATTACATGTACAATAAACACTTAGCTCGCTTTAATATTCACACAACTGTAGGTTTACAAGGATCATCCATTCACAAGTGCCCATGTGCCACAGTCACTGTTATCAGCAGTGGCTGGTTATGTTGTATATGATCTTATAGTTTCAATCTACAATCCTATCTACAATACTGTCTTCATTTAGGGGACATTTTTAAAGCAAAATGCATACTTCACATCTTCATGACTATAATATATTGTAAGTAATGATAAGAAATTACCCAAAAGCGCATGCTTCTATAGACCTCACCCTGAACCTGACCTCCCCTTTTAAGATAATGACCTTGAGTTGATCAATTTTGTAGTTTCATATCTGGTATTACCATCAAAAAGGTGCATATTTGGCTTCATTTTCCTGTCAGTGCCTTTTGACCACGGTACTAGCTTAGAGTTGGAGTTGGTCTGTCTGTGTGTGTGTGTGTGTGTGTATGTGTGTGTGTATAGTGTCTGCACTCCCTTATGGATGGCTCGAACGTAAAGAACCAATTTCACTGGGTTGTACTGAGTATAATTGTATGTCACAAATAAAGAACTTGTCTTTTTCTTCTTCTTCTTTCTCTTCATTTAAGTGAAGTTTGGACCATTTGTATCAAACTACAACCGCACCTCTCTGCTTTACACAGACAGTAATGCTGAAGAAGCTGGATGCAGAGGAGATTTAAAGTCACTTGTTATTCTACCTCCTTTTCTAGCAAGCGGCAAAATAAAGAAAACTTGAAACCCCCCACTTGAGAAGCTGCTACCTCAGGCACAGATTTATTGAAAGTGATTTTTTTTAGTGTTTAATATGGCAATTTCTCTCTCTTTCTCTACATTCACAGTCCTAACATTATCCTCAACAACCTCTCTCTCCCTTCCCTTTCTCTTCAAACCAAGTCAGCCTCGCATTGCACCAGTGAGAATGATCAGGCCACAAAATATGAATTGCTGACACTGAAAACAGAAACAGCAGAAACAGCTCAGAGATTGGTTCAAGTGGCAGTGCTGAATCAGTATATTCTGATAATGTCCCACGGTACTTTTGTGGGAACAGCATTAGCATAAAGGATCATAAACAACACAGATTTACAACAATATGTACTTTATCACGTGTATCATTATCATACAGTTTTTTTTAGACCCTTTCTCTCACTGCTGCTGCTGTGTTTGTCTTTGTCCTTTCACTGAGTCACTGCACGAATTAAAAACAAAACAGATGACGCCAATGACGAGAAAACGCACTGAGCAGTTATCATACCATCCTGCTCGGAAGTCTCAAAAATTAGTTCTTTGCTCTCTGTTGAAATTTTTTCTGTGTACATCTTTTTTGGATCTCCTCCTTCCTTACTTTAGAACTTTTCAAGGCCTCATTCTCAATACAATCCTGTCCGCACTGAGCTAGCAGCATCTGTGAGACAGAGTCACTGAAAGTACATGAAGCTTTAAACACATTTTAGTACAAATACAACTAAAGTGTCAGGTAGAAGTCAGCAGTAAACATTTCTTCATTCTTTTGGAAATAATATGTTATAATTAGCTGGTGTGAAAACAGCAGGATCAGGTACAGACAGTAACGGGCCACTGTGACTCACAGAGGACGGAGTGATTCATTTCTGTGCTCAGCTGATGGATGAACTGCACGGGTTCACAAAACAGGATTTGATTAAAAAGAATCATGACCCATCTGCGTAGTTTGCCTTTGACCCGAACCAATCTACAACCCTCCCTTTCTTCTGAATCGTCTCAAAATACAACACTTTGAAATGCAAAAAGGATGGCAGACAGCTCTTGACAGCTACCGAAGACAACAGGAGTCGCAGGATTGGATGTTTATTGGGTTGCAGATTTGCACAGTTCAGAGCCCATTAAGATTTCTGACAACATGATAAATTTGCTAATATAACCCTCATTGGTCCAAATACCTTTGCAGCCCTGAAATAAAGACACGCAAAGGCTACACGCCTATACTTCTTTTGTTGAATATGGCTAAAAATACAGTTCAATCAAAGCTGCCAGCACGCACTTTACCCTCTCTAACTATAGTGTTTGTCACTCTAATAACAGCATATGCTCACAGATTGTGTGTCAGCCTTCAGTTACTTCAAGCATGGAGCTCATTGTACACCCTTTTCAATAAAGTGGGAGAGAAATTAGCACATTTGACTGATGTCTTTTGTCTGAACAAAAATGTTAGTAGGAATAATTCTCATTAGCATTTAGTTTAATTTCCATTAAGCCAATCAAAACTCTTAAACTAATGGAGAAAACTTTAACTTTGCTGTCTCATGTGGCAGTTTGCTTTGATAAAACAACAAAAAAAAACTATCTATAATTTTTTTAAATACGAGTGAGACTTCAGCAAATGTAATGTCTGTTTTGTACATTGCATTGGAACATTTCAGTGTATCCCTATACTCTAAACAAATACAAACCAGACTTGCATGAAAGTATTATGAAGTCAAAACAACCCACACATTTTCAAACCAGTCTCACTGACCCAGTGCAATCGCAAGGTCTATACCAACACTGAATAAGGCTTAAAGAGGTGGTTCAATACCAACTTGATTACATTCCTGATAAAACTTGTGACCACAAGGACTGTTACATTTAAACTACCCTCAAAAATCCTTCAGTCCTTCCTTCAATATCACACCCAAAAATCGAATAAATATACATAAATACCCCTATAAATACTTATATCTCACTTCAAACACCTGAACAGATGAATCCAACTGAACTAGAAGTATTTATTGTGGTGCAGCTTGCAAATGTAATTGTATCGGCACACATGCTTGTGCTAACACCACCTGTGTGTACAACATAACTAAAAGCTTGGAAAACAATGTAGCAGCTGGTTGGTGGGAGATTTATTTAAATGTGAACAAGTCAATGCAGCAGGAGTTATATGTGTCCCCAGTGGACCTCAGTCAATCCAGAAACTAGTGAGTTTGTCCTTAAGTTCACTGTAGAGAAAAATGTTGGAACCAGCCACTGTGTTTAACAGAATAATGTGCAGATCATGAGTGACTGCAGTGAACTCAACTTCATGGGGTTGGATGGTAGAGATACACATATCTGAACAGAGTGGAAGTGCCAGCAGAATGAGCTGATTTAATTTGATTTGAGTAAATGGATCATTTTTTTAATGTCGATTTGTCTCAACTGAACTGTTATAGGCTGGCTGAAATTATAGACGGATGTGGCCGCATGTGAAAACCAACAGAAATCATCAGGTCAGAGAAACAGCTCGAAGGTAAGAAAGCAAACAGTAATCTAGAAAATATGGTGAATTATCAACCAACACATCTCTCCAGACAAAAATCACCAATGACCAATAAAGAGGTCATTCTGTCACGCCTTATGCAACACATAGGGAAAGGCTACAAGGATTCAGGATTGTTTACCATAAAGTTAGGATTAATTACAAGCCTTAGTGGGCACAGCATCATGACAATAACCATTTGGTGAAATCTTTCATAAATCCCTTAATCAGAAAAGTATCATCAAAATCAGGTTTTATTTTTAGGCTTTGCACCAAACAGAACTGTGTTCTATTCTGTACCATAAAAGTGTACAGTGTCAGGGTCAGGAAATACACCTCTGAAGCCTGAGGGGACTCACTCGTGACTGTAATAAATCTATAGATGACATCACAGAGTTAGGAGACAAACAGAGTTTCTAATTTTAAACTCTGGGGTGTTTCTGTTCAAGTACGATGTGACTGAATACACCGCCGCTGTGACCACTGACCAGAACATCAAAAGACAAACAAAAAACTTTGAAAACCATGACGTAATGAAATTCAAATAATCATATCTATAAGCTCTGTCAAAATGTACCCAGACTCCTTTAAATGACTTCATGATCTCCCTGCACATGATGGTTAATCATGACATTTCTCAGATATCGGCACTAAAATATTAACCAGCAAACCACTTGGCTGAAAAAGACCCTTCTATCCTCTCTCTTACATTCTGTAATCCTATTTTCTCCCCCTCCCCACCCACTCCTTCCACCACACTAAATGCCTGAAGCTTTGTCATATTCCCTGACCCATCTCCTTCTACAGAAAAAGGGAAAAAGTAGGACCATTTTCCATCGCACTTTGTGAAGGCAACCAGTAACAGTTTTCCCCAGAGATGTCAAAGTACATTCGTTCGCAAGATGAAAACAGAAAGCACCAAATCTCTCTCTCTCTCTCTCTCTCTCTCTCTCTCTCTCTCTGCATATTTTGACCCTGCTGTAGTGAAACAGAGGCACTCACTTTGTCACCACAGCTTTCTCAAAATAAAACTGCTACCTGCACTCGCAAGCCTTTACAACTTTAAAGAAGCATTTGTCCATCAATTGTCGAAAACATTTCAGACATTGTCAAGAAAATGCTTTTTTTTCCCCCACAAAGTACTTGGAAATTGTTTAAAAATAATACTAATAACTGATGAACAAAGTGATAACTACAGTCATCCTTTTGTCTCTCCTTTTGTTAGGATTTTTTTTTTTTTTTACAAAAGAAGGTGTGAGCGAGACAGATCACACATACCCGAAGCAAAATATATTGTGTCTGAAAAAATTACCATATCAGTGTGTAAACAGTTTCTAAGATTCAGCTGAAATGTGTCAAACTGCTTCTGATTTCTGGTTTTTAGTCAGCCAGTGATACAGTTTGCAATAGATGTCTGATGAGGGGCCAGATTTAGAAGTGTTACATTAAAACAAAATGCAGAAACAATATGCTCTGATGTCAAACTGTGAAAGTTTTTCCTCTTGACTGAACCCAGTGTGAGGCTCCCTACAAAAGTGGGCACAACAGCAGCACTTGGAGGACATTTACTAAAATTTAACAAAATGAAAAGGGTGCCCTGTAGGCTTTGTGGTGTGGCGGAGTTATGACTGCATGCTCTCCCAGCATGCACAGGAGGATGCACATGCCCGCCATTAGCACAAACTGACTGCAAAGGGGGTAACACACTCTGTAAAACAGTGCACCATTTACAGAGGTTAACTAATGCAGGACAATAAGACTATGCAAGTTTTTTATGAGCTCAAAGTCCACACATGGCAACACATGTAAATTGACAATACAGACAGAAAAACTGCTCGCCTGGTTATATATTATATTATGATTATTTCTGGGAGTAAGTCAAAATACAGAAGTTATTGACGCCCCTTTCAATTTTGTGTATTACTGTATAAATTAAGTCTTTTAAAAAATACAAGTGAAGCTATGAGTAATAAATTTTCTCACATTTTCTTAAATGCTTGTTTTGTGAGTAATACCATGGCAACAAACTACTACTTAAATCTAATATCTAACTGTTGTATAGGAAAGACATCAATTAATAACCTGTTTTGAAAAAGTAAAGGCTTTCATGAGGCTTTTGGCCCACAAGCATCGTTTGTCACTGATTTTAGTCAGCCAAACAGGACACACTCCATGTGGCATTTTTCGATTGTTCTCACACAGTCAGCTGTGAATGACAAAGACTTTGTGAGCTACAACCAGCATCTAAATTTATATTGAGATATTCCAACACTCTTCCAGATGGCAGAAGTTACTACAGCACTGGGGCTCCTGGAAGCAGGCACCGAGGCAGGATGTACACTTTATCCTTTATGTGGCAACAAAGTGCATCGCTATTCAAACATGATGTGAGAATTAACACTGGGAACAAATCAGTCAAGTTATGAAGTACCTTAAATGCCTGCTACATGGCAGATTGACCAGGAAAACTGGTGTTTTAATGTAAATAAAGTAACCTCCAGACTCACAACATGTTTCCTTGTCAGTGGGGTATAATGTAGAACATTAAATCCCATAAAGTTTTCTTAAAGGAGGGGTATTTACCTACTTTTCTGATAGAGGGGTGGCACCATTTGATGGTGTTTTCACCAAAGTTTGTTAGTATTTTAGCAAAAGTTATCTGGTTTCCACATTAATCTTTATCAAACAGGCAGTTTTTGAACCTTTTTACTTAGAGGCATAGTTTGACAATTTGAGAAATTAACCTATTTGCTTCCTTACAAAGAGTTAAACGAGAAGAGTCCCATGCAAAAGCAACAAAATCTGCCCAGCCGCATCTCCAAAGCTCACTTATTAACAAATATTTGACCCGTACAAAGATTCAAGTATGAAAACAACTAGTTTCCCCCTGCTTTAAATCTTTGTTATCTAAGCTAACAAGTAGCTGTTTGTAGCTTCATATTACTGTAAAGATATTAGAGAGGCATTGAACTTTAACTGACAAAACCCCAAATGACCATATTTCTAAAAAAGTCCAGCTATACTTGCAATAAAAGCATGACTTATGATCAGTCACACTGGCTGGGTTACAGTATAACTGGTTTCCCTAAAAACTTTTGCCTCATTAGATATCCTATTAGAGCACAAAATATGTGCTAATGGCAGTGACTGCACCCTGCATATACCAAAAGAGTTATCCAGGAGATCAGTTCAGCAACATATGAATAAAGAAGTATTTTTATCTCTTTACAGAAGTTATCATGTTTGAAATCAGTATTCCTGTATATACTGTAAGCAAAAGAAGAACATTTTACATATCATGTATATAAAAAACATGGTTCTACGAGCGTCCTGTTTGTAAACCCCGACCCTTGATTTAAATTCTTGAATATGGCAGGTTAAGAAATGACTTTTTATTCTGGAGGTTAGTGGCAAACATTAACTGTTCTTTGAATCAACATGTAAAGGCCAAAAATCGCTCTGTAAAAAATCTTTTAAAAAATTATGAGGTAAAGAGAGAAACTGGTGTGTGTGGGCGACTTCAGTGCTGGTTTGTGTGGTGTGAGAGCAATTAGCACTGAGCCCTCTGTGGTGTCTCGGGACTAACTCCTCTCATCTTTAATGGAAAATGTCTCCTTTTAAATACTAATAACTGCATTTTGAAACTGTAACATTTACATTATGTGCTTACTGGATGGTGATGCCTGCCTGATGATTCCTGTGCTAGCCATTTACAATTAGTACATCACCCTCCGACATCTAAATGTGTTTCTGTATCAGATGATTGACCTGGATCATGGCTGAGGGAATTATTAGAAGGGTTAGAAGGGTTGATAACTTCACGAGGATGATAGCTGCAGTGTTGAGTAGATTCCCTCAATGGTTCAAAAAACCCATCCAGTCATGCATTTCACTGTGCTTATCGTCTTTTCAGCCCTTTTGACAGTTGCCTATATTTTTATTTTTTGAAATTAGCCTGGCTGTCCCCTCCTTTGCTTATTATCTGTGTCTGCTGTCCTCTCAACTCCAACAATGTGTTGCCACATTCAGCTTCCAGTCTGACAGCCTTATCTAGCCTCAGGGCAGACAAGCTTCACTGATGTAGTGGGCAGCGAGGCTGCCCTATTTAACGTTTTCCTTGGTAATGGCAGTTCATATCAAAACAATATAAGTACAGTGTCAGGGAATGGTTAAAAGACATATCCTGACTTCAACTGAAGGCAGTGAAGAAGTGTCTCTGTGGAAGCACATATTTTAGAGAGGAATCTTTAACTACTAATCCTGTTTTTTTCTTATTTGAGAAATGTAGATATCAGTTGCTCTCCAGATCTCATGGTAACAGTAACTGTCTTAGCCTTTCCTGCTTAAATTGCCTGGTTATGCCATGTAATGCCAACTATATCTGGACTTTAAAGAGCACTGTAATGGGTCATGATGGTTGAAAGTCAGTTTGGTTCCCCTTGCTACGTCAGAGAGTAACCATCCTGCTTGACCAGTCAGCAAAAATGCTGCCTCCATTATGAATTGCCAGGGTCAAACAAAGCTCTAACTGTACTTTTGTTCCTCCAAAAATAAAAAGGACGTATAAACAACTTTATCTTTTGTCTCTGATAAACTTTGTCATATCGGTTGCTTTATAAACTGTTTAATCACTGTCAGCGCACAGACAACATTCACATGCATCAAAATCAAACACTGCATGATGGTTCATATATTTTTGTTTCCTTATATTTTTCTAACCTAACAAGCGGATCACCACTGAAATTGTGAGATGTTTTAAATTGGAGTTTTGCACAGGAAACATCAGGCCCTTTGTTTTGGTCAGCAGTGTCAATTTGAAATGCAATATGAGATACATGTGTCACCAGAATAACTGCAGACTATATCAGATGTTGGAGAGGTAGTAAAGACTGTGCAAAAGAGAGAATAACACAGGTTTTATTAATCCTTCATCAAACTACACAGGCAGAAAGCATGTGATCAAGACAGACTGAGCTGCAGAGAGTCAGACCTCCCTGCTGATTTCCATTGCCTGTTTTTGGCAGATTTGATATTTGGCAAATCTCAAAAAGGTGTAACACCATTTGTTTTTTGGACTCTAAACCTTAAAATTTTCTGCTTTCGATTTTGTGATGGTTTTCAACCCCTCAACCTCAAAACATGTCTAAAAACAAAGGAAATATGCACTGCGAAAGCAGTTCAACAGTTAAAAGGAGGCAAAAGATTACTTTCTGCACTAATAAGAGGCTTGATCAGTCTGATATCTGAAAGCAACCACAAGAGGGAGACATAATGATTTTCCCCTCACAGTCCCCCCTGCTCATAAAGTGGATATTTTAATAAATGGAGCAGCATAAATTACCAGCAAACAGGTGCTGAGATTAGGCGCTGAGTTAACTCTTTTGGCATATCTGGGTTGATTTTGTACTTGTGCCAGGAAGAGGGAGTTTTCAGCAGACGAGAAGACATCTCTTTGCAGCTCATTTGGCATCAGTACATGATGAAATCTGATTAAAGAGGCTCTAAAAAGGGGCGAGATATGATTTTATATGGTACAAACATGAAAGAAAAGCACTGCTTCTTTTCCAACATAGATGATTACCAGTGAAACCTTGAAAGATTTTTACATAAATAAATATAAAGCATCCTAACATTCAAATTTACAGTCCAGAGAATAATCACATTCAACAAATCCAGCCATTTAAATCAAACACAGCAGTGTCATGTTATTCCACCGACCCTGTCAGTTGTAAAAACCTGTCAGTCCTGAAAACAGGTTTGCTGGACAGAAAATAAAACCCTACTCTGCCTCTTATATAAAAAAACTTTGATAATCAACCCATTGCCTAGCAACAGAGGGTTCCATAGCAACTGTGCAGCATTTTCCCTACAGTGTTGCAAGAGAAGCACGATGATTTATCCAGTCGAGTCTGTGTTTGCTTTTGTTTTCAATGGCCACTGCTCTCATGAAGACCCTTTCTCACAAAAAAAACAACAAAAAAAAAACAACACATAGAACAATATGTCACAATGCACCGAATTCTTTCACTGCATTTAATAGAGCAGGCTCATTAATTACTTCCATCTCGGCAGAGAGCAACCAATGCAGCTGCAGAGAAGCAGAAAAGGCAGCGCTGCCTACAGCACAAAAAGGCGTCTGTGATAGGCATCGACTGTGACAAAATGCAGAACATCTAAAAAGTAACAACGACACCTTAAAATTCAATTATTCAACACAGTGTTTATGGCAAGTCTGCTGAATTCAACTCTGTAATTGCACCAGTTCTGATGTTATTATGTTGATCCTGTACACTGGTTGAAGATATCTGACCACTTAAAACACATCAAATCTTGGCTGTGATGAATTTATCGTACAGGACAGAGGTTTAAAATATTCAAATAAGCACCAGGTAAATGTGCAAAGTCTAAAATCACAACTATTGCGTGTGACATATGTAAACATTACAGCCAAATTTTTTCACCCCAACATTAAAAACATTCTTTCAAGCCATTCACTTTGGGTCTTGTATGTGAGTTATGGGCGTAGGAACACTTCCTAAATACCTGTGCTCTAAATAATTGTTCATAATTATATTAAAATAACGCCCAAAGGCTGGCTACATGCCTGAAAAAAGAGTGATATATTGTGTCAAATCAAGTCACTTTTACAGGCACATATTTAATATTTATCTGGAAAAAAAAAATGTATTATTTATGCCAATTAAAAGGCTGGTGATATTAACATCAGAGGAACATATACGCTAAGAGTTCATTGAGAGGGGGGTGGTGTTACAGTTCTATGTATCAGTCCACAGGGAAGGTAGATTGTCTTTATGAATGAAGCTATTTAGGTCACCACAGGGAGCTCCTGGAGTTGCCTCTGCTGGCCAAATTCATTCAGCCTGCACCCTCAGGACCTTAAATAGCCTCATAAAGTGAAAATATTTGAATGTGTTGATTCAGAAACTATCAAAAAAAAAGGGGTAAACTTAATCTTTAAAAGAACCTCACAGTTCCAGCATAGACAGCAGCTGGCTAAAACATATAAGCATTTTAAGCTCAATTATTTGCTATAACAATAGATTAAAATAAATAGTTTCATATTAAAAATCTATTTTGAATTTTAGTTAGAATTATTTTATTTTAATACATGGTCTAATTCTAAGTAGCAAGGAACTGGAGCCTGTATCCCAGCATGCACTGGGCACGAGAGCCTGGATAGGTCACCAGTCTATCACAGGGCTGACACACATACAGGCTGACAAACACATTCACACCTACAGACAATTTAGAGTTTCCAGCTGACCTAACCTGCATGTCTCTGGACTGTGGGAGGAAAGTGGAGCAGTCAGAGGAAACCCACACAGACATGAAGTGACCATGTGAACTCCACACTGAAAAATCACAGCTTTGAACAGATTGGAAGGTTTGAACCCAGGACCTTCTTGCTGTGAGGCCACTTTGCTGACCACTGAGCCACCATGTGGACCTAATAAATAATCAAAAAGGCTTGAGACTTCCTAAAAAATATATGTTTCAAACTAATATACGGAGGCCCAGCATGGCAAGCAGTGTAGGTGTAATCGTCTCTGCCCCACCGTGGCCCCTGTAACTGTTAGAAACAAATTTCAAAATAAAATGACTCTTTTCTGTGTTGCTGTTGAGCAGGTAAAACACTGGAAAAATATCTAACTGTTCCACTGTTGTTTGTATAAGACATTAAAATTGTTTGAGTGTTTATATTTACAGCAAACAACCATATTTAATAGAAAATAAGTGTTTCCTCTTTAAAAATAGAGTAATAAAGCATTTTCACAAAAAATAAAGTAAAATAAAAGATGTTGTCCTCCATTTCAACATGACTTATACACTCTGGTCCCGATCTTTACGTTCTTTGCATGTTGAAATGTGTGACTTTGTGCCAAAGCCAGGTTAAGACATTTGGTGCTTTTATCTTGATTAAGATGTAATTTAATGTGTGTCTGTCAAGGTCACACAGCACAATTTATACTGTGACATTACAAGGAAAAGGACGGTGCCTCCTGACTCGAACATGTGTTGAAGCAGCCCTATATTGTGTGGAAAGATGAGGTTGTGACCAGTTTGTTAGTTAATAAACTCTAACTAAACAAAATTAAATGCAAAATAAAATTAAGCAAGTAATCTGCATGTCTGTTTAGTGTTTTCTTGAGGTTTAAATATATTATCGTTCCATATACTTTCAGCCTAAGTCCTTTAACATTGACTCTTTCCTTTTTAATCTTTTTCTTTAAAAAATTACACAGGTAATGAAATCAGCCTGCCTTTATAATGCTTCAAAATGCTTGTGTCACTTTTTAATTGTCTTTTAGCCAATCACATATGATTATTACCCTTCTCATTCTTCCAACACTGTCTCGCCTTGAACACGCTGCTCTCACTGCATTTTCTTCCCTTGTTTAAATAATATTTGTATTGCATTTTTGTATTTGTATTTTTTTGTACATTAATATCCTGTTTTTACTATATTGTATTATAAAAACATTAAAATATCAAATATATATCATATGATGATATTATATATGTTTTACTGTAATTATCATCATTGTTACTGTCTTATGCATATTATATCCTTTAGTATTCCATATTATTTTTTATATGTTTACTGCATCGCCCCACTAAATTAGTTCTTCTTCTTGCTGAGACTCTCCTGATCAAATCCAAGCTACATGACATCTTTGTAGCATTTGCTATTTTCTGAGGGTAATAATCTAACTGTAAATATTAGCTGCTGGCTCTAACACTACTAGCTGCGCATGTAAAGTACATCGAGAAGAAACAGCCAGGTATGATTAGTGACAATGAATAAAGGGAAATCATGAAAGCAGCTCTGGCACAAGGAGTGAAAAAGGACAAAAGAAATGATGAGGGAAAGCAGGAGAGCAGAGGCAGTACATCACAGGAAGCCAGAGACACGGAGAACAAGTAGAGGTGGGCTCATCTTATCGTCCTATCCTGTCACAAACCTCGCACCTGATATATGAAACCTACTTAAATTTCCACACTTAAAAGCTGCATATGAACAATGCTTCCTACTTACATACACAGATTTTGTCAGTGAATTATGAAACGCTGCACATATTACTGGCTGACTTCCCAACTCATAAATTACAATCCCATGAGAAGCATTATTAAAGTAGTCCAAAGGGATGAAAAGTGAATTACAATAGAAAGTTTAGCCTTACTTGGTTTCATAGATTTGAGTATAATCAGGCACTAATAAAGTTAAAGCTTGTTTTAATGTATAAAGTAAGAGTTAAATGTATCAACCAAACATGAAAGTAAATCAAAGATGCATCCCGACTCTTATAAGTTTAGTTCAGTGGGTAAAATTTAACCCAACTTGTCAACTAGGGACGGAACAGAGGCAAATTAATCAAACACAACAATAAAACATCTCAAAAAATGTAGCTTCATGCTGTCAGAAAAGGATGACACACAAGCTGAGCTGTGAGTCATGATTTTGTTTGAAACTAGAATCTAAAAAGAAAAGTAATAAAAACTGTTGAAAGTTAATTTCTTGATCGCTGGTTAAAAACGCAAAAAAGACAGCATGCCCATGTAAAGTGCACTTGAGGACAGAGTCTGCCCACTGCAGGGTTTATCCTGCAGCCATTAGGAAACTTATTGGCGAAAAAAGGCTATCATTCATTTAATAGTCCTTTATGGTCCAGCTTATCATTTATTTACCTATAGGCCTAATTTATTAAACAAGTCACACATAAACAGTTTTTTAAAAAATGCCATCGTTTCTGTAATGTTTTATGTTTTTTAAGTAAAATAAACAGAATGATCAAGTGGATTTTGTGGGTATCTGCTTTTTTCTGCAATATGAGTGTCTGTTTCATTGAAAGGATGTAATGTTTCTAAGTCACATGGGCAGTAAATCCCCGTTGCTTCAGCAGCATGCAGTGTGCTGGTAAGTCCTGCCGAAGCTGCCTGCATAATTATATTAATTTGTGGTAATTACGTGCAGATCCTCCTCAGTGATCACAGCTAATATGTCTCAAGAAAGCAGGTTTCATGAATTAATTCTTCATTTATATTTCAACTTGTGGCCATTACTCTGGTTTGTGAGCACGTGAGAAAGGAAACATGTTGTTGGCTGCCAGATTAGTTTGTAATTATCTGTAATATTGTCTTTTGTTCAAGCTGCCCTTAAAAGTTATAGGGACCATGGAACGTTTAAGAACAAACAAAAATGGTAACTTTGAAATACAAAACATAGAGATGACAAAAAACATACCTTACAGCCTACAAATATGAGAATTATAAGAAAGTCATGCATTCAATGTGAAAAAAAAATTATGTTTTAAAGACGAAAATCTGATAGACTTTGCTTCCCCTGCACTTCCAGCTAAAGTATAAAGTTTGTTTATTTGCACATAGAATGATGATACACCAGAGAAACTGATAAAGTCACATTGTGCAGGTGAGACAAAAAAAGAAACTTAAAAAAGACATCTCACCTTAAACAAAACAAAGAAAAAACAAAGTGACAAACATTCAGTCAACAACAGTCAACTGAGCTGGATAACAGATTCTAAATGACAGACTCAAAAAGAAGGGAAAAAAGTATAAGGCATAAATGAAAGGTATGGAAAACAAAATCAACTCATATACATGGAATGAGAAAAAATGAACACAACTGTGTATTGTGGTGTGTTTAAAGACTTAACAGAAAAACGAAGGAGACAGTGAGAAAAAGAGATTTGATGCAGTTGGAGGAAGACAGTTTCACTCATCAGTCAGTTGATACATATCTATAATTGTGCTACGGAGTCATGTGACCTTATAGGTGAAATGGACAGATCTATTCCAGAAAGGTTCCTCTGCTCTTAATGGAGACCAGACAGTATAAATTATAAACTAAAGCACTTTGCAGGTAGTAAATGAACGTAGCTCAGTGGAGGCTTTCAGTTTATAATTAAACATGTCTGATGTATCATATATAGACCATTATGATCCATATCAGCAAAAAAAAAAACGCCTGTCAAGCTGACACAATAACACAAGCTTAAATTATTTCTGATGTTTTGCATCTTTGATTGAAACCGATGACTTAATCAGAGCAGCCACAGTGTACCCGCAACGTCAATGTACCCAGCCAACAAAAATAAAAAATCTTGAATAATGGATCATCTTTTGAAAGCATGCACTTAAAAAACAGCACCAACAAACATCTAGTTGCTTGAGTTCTTGACTTCTCGCAATGACAAAGCTCAGTAGTTTGTTCTAAGTTAATGTGCACACAGCTGGTGTTGCAGGGTAGTTACAAGGAACAGATCATATACCAGATATGCCGCGTGTGGAACTACATTTAATCAATATGACAGTCCCAAAAATGTCAATACATTAAATTTACAACAACTGTTACTGTACATGTAAGAGTGAAAAGTACTTTGGTTTGGTTGAGGGTTGAAAATCATTCTACTTCCTGCACTGACACTGAATACAACCACAACACATATTACTGATGTAAAACAGTTTCTTGTGTGTAATAATAAAGAAAGTTTGTGTAGGATTTCACCAGCTGAAATAGATATCTTACATCTTACACCTTGCCCTTGTAGGTGTAAAGTCCTCCCTTAAATAGCATGGTTTTGAAAGGTGGAATACTTTAGAGAATGCAAGAACAATAATTATCCTTTTTTTTGGACATGACATAGCTTGTAACAGTGCACAAACTAATGTGAACATAGACATTTCACTATGTAACAGGGATAGAAAAGCTGATAAAGTCCCTAAATTTGACATTAGATGCTGCAGTTATAATGTTTGCAAGCCCATAAAACAGGTTAGGCTTAGATCACTTAGATTTAGACTTATTACATTTAAACAATGACTAATTTGTAACTTTTAGTGTATGTTCATGTTGTGTTTGTTGTAAGTTATTGTTTAAACTTTACTTAGGCTGCTTGATACTGTTAGATTGACCTTTTGCAACTACAGTTATCATCAAATGATGATGGCCCACATGAGTTTATGTGCATTTTCTTGTTGTTGTATTGCAATTAGCATTAGCTTCCTTTAGCTGTTAGCCATCTTCTAATGAGCAAGCTTTTGTGTGGCAAAATGTTTAAAGACAACAAAAATTCATTTTGGGTCATGACAATGCAGACGTAAGCACTGAATTAACCTGTTCACACCCACCTGGTCACCGGTGATCAGCTCAAGTATTTTAAAGTGGCTAAGCACTGCTTCTTTAAACTCTTGGAGGGGGTTTGGACACACCTTTTTTATTTTTCACACAAATTCACTAACTCTTACATGCATTTTTGCCTTTCAGCTGTATAACAAGGTTATTTAAGAGTAGTGCTTTTTGCTGACTGGCCACAGAGAAAAAATAACCTTATGTCTCTGTGGTGCAATCATCAACACAGCATCAAACTAACTCGGTATCAACTATCTTTGAGTGACTTATCACCTTAACCTTGGAGAATGTTCTTAGGCTACAGCTGATGGAATGGGCTAAAGGTTATTTTCCGTATCAGAGAACTTCAGTGCAAAGCACTGTTACTGTGTTAACTTGCCGTTTAATATACACCATGCACTGACTTTGATGGTGAATTCACTGTTGACAGGAGCTACTGGTTTGGCTGTGGCATCCTGTGATATGACTTTAACCTTGGAGAGACTGGATTTTGCAGAGAAATCAGCGAACAAAATTTTACTGTACATTTAGAACGATACATTATATATGAATTTAAATAGTAAATAAACTACAAACTGATTTTTGCTTCCCATTTGTCAAAATTTATATATGGTTAACCATACATATTAACTTATTTCCACCCTAGAGTCAAGTCCTACAACAGCAGATACTTGTAGAGTAGGGACACAGTTGGCCAAACATCAGAAAGGATGTAACTATAAAAGCCAATTTTTAATGTTTTTCTCATATTGTGGACTTCAACATCTACACTCTCATCTTGTTTTGTCCTCCAGCTCTGCATGTTGCACGCATCATTTTTTATGAGAAAACACGTTTTATACGGCTGGCTGTTGGAGTTCAATAATGAGATGGGCTTTTAAGCGAGCTTCCTGGTAGTAAGGAAGACATCATCTATCTCCAGATGCTGTAAATGGCATTTCTTTCCTTGTTTATCTATCTGAAACAATTGGATAGCTCCATCTTGCCCTTGGCAAGCCAATCCTCACCCTGTCAAGGGCACACCTCCCATCAATCACAGCAGGTTCAAAAAGTGAGTCACTGGGGACCTTAAGAGTGGAGCCGAAAAAGGGAAAAAAAATGCCCTGCATGCAGGATACCAGCATCTGACCTAAGGTTTTGTACTTTGCAGTCCACTGCGATACATCCTGGTGCAATTCTATCAGCATTTTTCTCCTTCATTTCAAAGTTGCTGAAAACAACACTCTGAATAGGAAGATGAAGTATGTCCTTTCTCCTGCATGCTATCTCTCACCACCCTTGCCTCCCTCTGCCTGCCCACATACACACCTCATTTAATTCAAATAGGAAATCTAAGTGAAGGAAAAAAAGGGAAAAGCGCCCAGCTTGAGCATTTTTTCCTGTGTTTCCTCTAAAATAAATCACCAGGCGTTCTCTCTTCATCAGGATAGATATCACTTGCACATGTTCCAACATCCATCCTGGGATTCTGACAACACCCTCCTGTTTTGCGCTGAACAGGCATTACTTCGAGACTGAGTTACGATGGCCTGTGCTGTCGGCCCCTATGCAAAGCAGCTCTGCCATTTGACATGTGGCAGCACGCAGACGAAGAGGTTGTCCTCAGTATTGCAAAAGTGTCCACTGGTCTTGAAGGAGCAGCTGCCATATATCACTTAATAGCTGCAGCTGTCAAAATGTAGGTTGCAACTAAGGGCTTTCACACATCAATCTGTAGCCATGTTCGCAGAGGGTAAATCTATAGCGTGGGAAGAGATTTTTATAAATAGCTGCACACAGGTAGAATGCATTTAATCTGTTATCTCATACAACTCAAAGGCTGGTCTCAATTACACTTACATGCATCCAGTGTAGTACATTAGAAACAGAATATACAGTGCTGCAGCTCAAGCTTTTACTCATACGCCCGGGCTCCCCCTTTCATATTCGGTCAATTGAGTGCCTATTCTACTCACTAGTCTCACTGCAACTAGTCTGCAGTTTTATGGCTACATTTACTGCTTTTCCATTACAAACAAGATCAAGCTGCAGCTGGGACTCATTTGGGTCAATGGGAAATGAGATCAGTAAAACCCAGGCTGTGTATGGCAGACAGGGACAGGTGACCATACTTTGATGACACTGCTGCAGGCTGAACTGGCACCAAGCTGCATCAGACTGGTAAAATGAAAGCAGTCTATAGCAAGGGATCAGGTGCTTACAGTTATGGCCACAAGCTTCCTTACTGACAGAGTCCGACTCTCACATCCCTGTGGTCCTGGCACCTATTGATGCCTTTTAATGTTCCAGATCGTTAAACGGCAAAATGCACACTAATGCTCTTTCAGTTGGAACCATTAAAGACTCGTGTCAAATTCCTTTACAATACATTGAGATAAATACTCAGTCCAGTCATAGTGGAGCCTGGACAGACAGCAGTCTTATGGTGGAGTATGAATATAGCATTATGAGCAGCTTTGGCAGCAACATGACCTCCAATAAACTGAGCATTGGAGGTATTAGCACATTAGCAGGCTTTTGCACTGGCAGTTTGTGGAATCTGAGGAAGTCCTAACCCAATTCAGCCTTTAAAATACAAAATCAAAACTAATAACAATGTCATGCTGATGATGGTTTTCTTTTTCTTCTTTGAAAATGATATACTGCACATTTGAGTGCACTTCAGGCTATTGAGTGATTAATTAATTTACTTTTTCTAATTCGGTCAATTGTTTAAAATAAAACATTAAATTTCCTTATATTTGATGCATATATTTGGTAAATGGCAACATAAAGGCCAGTTTCACAGCATCATCTTACACAAAAGCTCAACGACATGTTAAATATTGATTTTTAGCCATTCATTGCAATTTTACAGAATTCCTTTTTGCTGTTAAGATTTAAGGTAAAGCACCTGTATTAAAGTCAAGTTGTGTCCATGCACATATTTGGTCACATATAATGGAATTCATGTACAGCTTCAAGAGCTTAACAGGAAATGTTAAGGCAGTAAGTCTAATAGCTGAATGCTAAGTACATTACAATGCTGCTCCTCTAGGGAAGTCTGAACATGGACTGCCTGAAAACTCCATCTGCGTGGAAGTAAATTGAAATATTCACAAGTCTTACTTTTTTCACTTTCTATGAGTCTACTCCTTGTTGTTGAATTTCATGGTATTAATAATAATAATAAAATTAATAACAGATAAGGGCATGTTTGGTCATTTCACTTAATTGTCATGTCAATGAAACTATCAAAGGTTACAAGGTCACAAGGTTTGGATTTTGTAGCTCTTACAGCTGATGGTGGCTTGACCCTGGACTTCAAAAAGCTCCTTCAGACAGCTAAAGGTGATGTCACAGCCACTGTATTCACAGTACATACAATATGGGACACTGTGGGGCAATACAGTTGTTTACTCTAGACTGTAAAATTAAAGCACAATATGTATATGAATCCACATGATAAAACTGTGAGACTGGATCTAAAGAGTTCAACCTAAAAAAGGAGATTTTTTTGTCAGATACCTCCTGGGTTTTCCTGAAATAAGTAGCTTGGAACAAAATGACCACGAAAAGTAAAAGCACTAAAAATATACATACCAATTTAAAGATCTTAATAAGATAAATATGCGAGAGAGAGAGAAAGAGAGAGAGAGAGAGAGAGAGAGGACAATAGGAGTTATTAAATGTGTTGATGTGCTAAACGTTTATACGAGGCTTCTCAACCATAATAACTTTATTCCATGGAACTGATAACCCCTGTGAAAATTCTCCCACAGCCACAGAAAATCCCCAGGGCTTCTCACAGTCACCACTGTCATCTTTTTCTGTGAGCTATACATTTCTATGACTTTACAGTTTCAGGACATGAAGCATCTTTTCTGTCCCATCTACCTAAAGGGGCCAAAGTGCCCTTTCATTAGAAAATCTAGTTCAGTGACTTCATCCATCTCAACATGCACCCTCTAAAGCCTCTTTTTTTTTAACATATCCCAAATAATAATAATTTTTGTGCATGGGTTTTTTAACATCTGCAGGGCTACCTCCACCAATTGACAGCACTTCATAAATTACCCCAGCACAGCACCTTCTGCTAGACATTTGGCTCTCCAGTTTCTTTGTCATCCTGTTTATGCACATCTACAATATGCTCAGCGAAATTCATTTTCTCTCTGCTGCAAAAACTGACAGAGCACTGTTCAATACACACTAAGCCAGTTTCACTGTTTATTACACCAGAGAAGGACAAAGCAAGAAGGAGTGTAGCTTGGGAAAGGCATCAGAGAACTTTATTTGTGCTGATAATCTAAATTATTCTCTAGTATAGCAAAGAGAGGAAGACAATGTAAATGCTGACATAATCAATTATCATTGCAAAGAAGCTGAAGAGTATGAGAGCGACTAATACACTACAAACATGTAAAATATTACTTTTTGAGTCTACACACACTTTATATGAAACTCTGTTTATTACATCCTTCTGTTGTCTTGTAAGAAACTATGAGGATATATTTATGTAGCTGCGTTTGATGCCTCCATGTAGTTTTTCCCTTTGCTGTCACCTACTTGATAGTTAATAGTGGAAATTGAAATTATTATGTTATTAGGAAGATGTTAAAAATCTTTGTCCTCACAGCCTAATTTCAATTATCTCATCTGTTAGATGCAAGTGATGGTTTGACGCCAACATGCAAACTAGCAGATGACATCGTAGGTCAGCAAACTTAATTTTTCTCTGGCTTTTTTGCGTCGTATGAACAAGGAAACAAATGCATACTTTGATTGGTTTAAGACCTTCAGATTTGTTGCTGAGGGATTTTACTCTATGCAGGTGCAACTTGTGCTTTTCTGTTATCACATTAAATACTATGAATGTACAGTACATTTATCATGATATATCAAGAAATGAGCACATTTTCATTGGATTAACTCTCAATTAATAATATAACTGATCATTTTTTATTTGCAGTGTTTTAAATCAAATTCAGGGTATTTCGTACACAGATTGCTCAGTGCTTATCAATATTCAGTTTAATGTATTTAGCCTCACCTAGAATGCTAAAGCTAGTTTACATTTTGTTAACATTTTAAAAATACGATCTCTTCATGCCTAAAAGCTCATCCCAGAGTCTCCATTTCAACAGTGCTGGCCTAAGAATACCTCCTAGACACTATATTTAGTGGTGGTGGGGGGCTTCAACATCACTCTATGCTCCTTATGATCATGCTGCAGCGCTGAAGTGTTGCTGTAGATAAGTAATTTCATTTTAAAAATGTCCCACATTTGTTTAAGGCTCAGCCAAAGAAACTGTGTGTTGACAGCATTTGTGAAAGTTCACTCTTCATGCTTTGTACATGGCAGGAGGTGAGAACATGAAACCTACTCCCAGGATGATGACAGCTTGATTTGAAATATGTCGTCCAGGAGGAAAAATGTGTGACTGAAGTGAGATCTGAGCTGGGTTCTCTTGTTTCTTCCAACTGACTAGACATCACATGTGTTTTACCATTTGTCCTTAATATAAAGATCAATAGCATGAAAGTCTGCACACCAGAAACCCGATGTGATTCCAGTTCTTATGTAGAAATCATTAATAGCAACAGAAAAAATGTCAGATAACCCCGCCTTGTTTTCTGAGTGACAGTACAAACCCTAGTCAACACAGCCATGACCTCTGGCAGCAGAGGTACACAGAAAAACACATAATATCCTACTAAATCACATGTAGGGACAACTGGAGGACATACATGTGGCCACACCCTAACTGGCCTTAGCCAGTTGCTTAAGTGAAAAATGTCAGTGCTGTTGTGACAAAGAAACTGTTAAGTGAATGGCATGTGCTTCATGGCCATGGGCATTATTTCTTAACTCTGGAAACAAGGCCAACTACAGATGCTGCCTGGGTGGAGTGACAAGTTTCTAGGAGTCTTTTCAATGCACATTGAGATAAAGAGCAAAGAAAACAAAGGCTGTGTGCAGTAAAAAGAGATTATGCACAACCTGTATAAAGAAAAACTTGAAAAGTCATGTTACAGATGGCACTAAACATGCTTTAAAAACTGGTTCTTAAGAATGAAAAAAACTAGAATATGTATGTAAGAACAGCATGTCATAAAATAACATTTTTTAGCTGTTACTTTTGAAAAATATTCAAAAATAATCATTTACTATAAGGCAACGATAGTTTTAAATGTATTGAGAGACTGGTTAATAATTAAATGGGCCTCTTATGAAACTGATTTAGCTAGGTCATGTATTTCATTACTCTACTTAATAAATGCATTCAAATACATTTTATGGGTCATCACTTTTATGAAAACCACTTCATCATGCAGCAGAAACTCCCACTGTGCTAACATGTAAGTGTCAGTGCAACGCTGCCACGTGTGTCAGAGAGCTTGTGTCTTAGGTGGGCTCTGTTTTCCTGCAAAGCAATATTTGTTTAATTGCAGTGGCAGACAGCTCGACAGGGAAATTATCATTTGATGCAGAGACAAGCAAGGTCTCAAGCTTTCTTGAATGCCAATGTTTGGGTGTCTGTTTGCGTGTGTGTGCCTGTGTGTATGTATGTATGTAATGCATGCATGCATGCAAGGTTTTGTGAGCGTGGAAAAATATTAAAGTGAGAGTACAAACCAGTATTTAATGCAAAAAAAGTTTGCTCAAAACAAAAAAAAAGTTACAGTGAAGATTTTTTAAATTGCAACTGACTTCTGCTTAATATCAGTTACTAAATAATTGTGAATGTTGCAGCAATAAAAAAAAACATTTTGCTAACACTGCTAACAGTCAAGCTAATTTAAAACTCAACAAAGAATAGAACAAACAGTTATTGTTTTTGTGTTTTTGATAACTCTCTGCTACTTCTGAAAGTGAAGCAAAAAGTTAAATGCACATACATGATTTTATGCTTAGCCTACTAAAAACAATCCAAGGAAACTGATAATTAAAATATTTTGTTTTATTTTTATTTATTATGCCTGCAATAAGAGTCAGTTCATCCTGCTAACAAATACTGTCCATGAAGTTAAGAGAATGTGCAAAGCCTGTGATAGCCAATGCTTTGGCTTAAGATTAGAGAATAGAACTTCTTAATAGTCCACATTACATGTCAAAGAGCATACTTGTTGCATATAAACGGCAGCTGTAGTTTATTCCTTTCAGCTGAGTAAACTAGCGAAGCAAAGTCAGCTGTAAATATTGGAGTGTTCCGGAGCATGCTCAGTGACATCTGCCTGAGATTGAGCTGCTCTCAAGAGAAGACAAAAGCAGCTGCAAATCTGTTTAAGCTTAACATGGACTGACTAGCCACAAAAAAACCAGTGATACCTTAACAATGAGATATGTTTTAAGGAGAAAAATGTGACAATACTAGTTTAGAACATTAAGAAAGAACTAAAATTATCAACAGAATGAAGAAGTAATAGTTTTGACATTAAGTCAGTATCTCTGTGTATTGCGTTACTTAGATAATTACTAAATTAGCATGCGTAACAGCTAGCCTTTGACTGTCCTGTGTTGTAATACCACTTTGTATCTCAAGAGGTGATGAGTCTGTAGCATCCAGTATGTCTTCAGTCCAACAACACAATATTTGTTTGTTTGCCAGATTTGCATCAGGAACCCTGGGACTAATCCCAGCCACCCTTTTGGTCTTTTCTGACTTCAAGCCTCTCCCCATTTGAACCAATCATGGATGTTCTATTCATATTTAGCAAAGTTCACCAGCAGCTTGTTGATCCCAGTCCTCTAGCTCATAGGCAGAGTCTGTCAATAGGACCACTAGTTGTACGCCTACCTGAGCTAACTGGGTTATAGCAGCTGTAGGTGAGCAGTTTGTGGTTACAGCAGTTTGTTTTGTGAATTAAATCAGTGGCAAATTGTTACTGCATCTTTATCGCAACTCAATAACTAGGTGTTTATGAATGTCATCTATATGAGAACCTCAGGGTCACAGGAGAACATTCAGGCATGGGAGGCTCAAACCAATCGGTGGTTGACTGAATAAAAGTTCTAGATTATCATTGTGAGCAGATTCTACTTTTTAATTGTGAACTATCTGCTAGTCTCTCGTCTCCTGGGGACAATGCAGTGAGGTCCACTGGTGCTGATGGTGTTGTGTGACTGGCGCAGCTAAAAGAAACTCTGGTAAACTGACAGACTCTCGTCTTGGGTCATTTCACAAGCCAGAACAGTCTTTCTGCAATATAATAAAACACTGGTTGCCATCTTGGCAATAGGGAAGACAAGGCACTTCTGAGTTTGTATAACTACAAGCAGCTCAAAGCTCACGGTCATCTGTAGCATGAAAACAAGACAAACATTTTCTGGACCAGTTCCCTGTCATCTCCTTCAATGTCTGAACTGCTTTCTCTGCTAAACAACTCGGGGCAAAGTATAAGCAAGCTGTACTCACATAACAAATGCCTTTCTGTCTTCTGCATTCACTATAAAGGTCATAGGTGAATGTTGTCCCTTTGCCTGTCACTGCAGTCTTGAGCAGGCTATGGATTGCAAACACCTTGTTTTGATGGGGTCATCAATCCTCTTGGAGGGAGCATCCACAATTCCAGGGATAGATGATGAATGTTTGCCTTTTAAATGGATTTTAAATCCAAGTCAGGATGAGCCTTGAAGCAATTTGGACTCTTTTGCATGTAAGAGGGTGGTGCAACCATTCTCTGACTGACCTGACACTATGTAAAATCACATCCTTCTCTTTCTCCCTGTCTATGTTGGATAACCACTCATGCAGTTTTGCTCACTTTTCAACTGAGAGGTTTCAACGGGATCATTGGAGGAATCTGTGATCAGTCACAGGAAGGTACAACCTTTCTGCTCCCCCAAAGGATGCATCCATCTTTCAGACACAGTTTTGTTCCTGCATAGGACATAAAGGACAAAACAGGCTCCTTTTCTTTCCAATGTTAAAACCACTGGACTGAACAAGCTTAGGTGACAGTTTCCAACAAAAAAACACTGTCTCAGGGACAAACACATTGTGCATGCAGGTGCATGTAGCAGAAGTAAGCAGCTCAGTACATCTGTATTTGCAATCCCTTTACTTACTCTGTACATTAAGCTGTACTGGTGAGCCTGGTTGAATGTGAGAGCCCAGTGCCTTATCCTACCTGAGGTCATTGATAGGATGTTATGGCTCTTACTGAACAACCACAACATGCATTTTCATTGTTACATTTTATAAATGTCACTGGAGACGCTAACCAATATTTCTTTCTGTACCATCCTATGAGAAGGCACTTCATTTGACACCAAAGTGGAGGCAAGTCACGACAGGACTATCTCATTATCTGCATTATAATACAAAGGCAGCTGAACTGGCTGAAAAAGAAACAGCCCCTTAAAAGCTTTCAGAGCAGAGCTTGGTTCATACTTTGCATGTTTGTAAAGCAAATCACAACAAGCATCACAACAAGCAAAGCATCACAACCAGGTCAAAATGGTAGAACAGACATCTCATAACTTGGTAGCTTAGCATGATCTGAGCTTAAAAGGGTCAAAAGACTCTTTTAGGCTGATTTTATCTACTATGGCTACAGGTCCACGGCAATACTTTTGTGTCCAGCAGGTGCCTGGGACATATGTTTGTGTCTTCCCAGGCGCACTGCCGTATCTACAATAAGTCTTTAGCATCTGATCCAAGTTTGCATGAGCTCTGCTGTCATGGCTCTGGTAATCAAAAAGTCATCTGGATCATGCAGCATTGTTCATTGTTTAGTGAAATATGGTGGTTCTGGATGCCACTAACACTAGTCCAAGGTTGGACAACCATGAGCTATGGAGGGTCAACAGTGTGATATCCTCAGCAGGGCGTTTTTCAAGTTTTTCCCTCTGCTTGTGAAAAAGACTTTTCAGTGGGTGAATACTTTGCTTGGCAGGAAAACCTACAGACTTAGCACTAGGCAGATGTGCCAAAACATATCCGTGTCCCCCTTTATGTTGGACCCATTTTTCTATGTCATATGATAGCTGCTACCCAGTTTGGAAAAATACACTGGCCAAAAACCACTAAAGCAAGTCACCAATTTTCTCTTATATCCTTTATGGCATTAAGCACATGCTGGGCTTGTTAAAGCATGAGGTAGCCTCTAGATCGATGTGCATCCTCACTTTGAAACCCTAGACGGTAGCCAGCCTCTCCTTAAAAACATCACAGTATCTTTGGATATAATGCCAGACTTGGATTTTTGCCAGATCCCTCTGAGCCAATCCTCCGCTATCACTAACCCGACTTTGCATGCTGGCCAAAGGCTGCAACATCCTTAGAAACCAGCATCAGTGTGTGTGTGGGCTTGCAAGTGTATACCAGCATTATTTTAAGTCTCTTCATACAATAATACCAAAAAAGAGTCTTAAATATCAGACTTTAATCAACTAAACTCTTGTGCATCCCTTTGAAGATTTCTAGCTGTTTTCGCGCTCTCTTTATATCCTTGAGACAACTCTGGTGCATTCTAGTCAAGAAAGAAAACTCATCCAACAGAAGGCAAGTATGCCATCTTGATTTTTATCTATCTGAGTGGCCAGTCTCAGAGCATGTCATCAAACAGAAAAATCACAGCACCAATAACTGGCACAAATCTGCCACAATATGGCTGTCAGACTATCAGACTATGGCTGTAAACTTTGAAACTCTGATATACCAAGGAGTGCCTTGAATGGTTTGGTTTGAAGAAGAGCTTCTCACACACCAGAAACACACAATGGAATATAACTCTTTGTAGCCTCGTCTGTAATCCCAATGGCAATGTCCCAATATCCTGATCGCTCTCTTTGCTGTGTCCAAATTTAGGATTTTTTTACAAAAATTAACCGACCCTCCTAAACAAGGGCCATTCTTCCTATTCATCCGAACACTTCCTCACACATTTCCCAGAATCATGTACCACACCAGCTGACACAACATCAGCTCTACCAAACTATTCAAAACAACATTTTTTGGTACTTTTCTGAACCCGCTTATGTGATGCTATTCCAATATGCTGAATGCAGTTTATACCCTCATGCCAGATCAGACTCACTAACTCAAAGCTGAGATGAAAAGGAAGCACAACATCATATGAAATGCACTTTCTTTGAGAGTACATGTTTACTGACAAGCATGTGTTTTTGGTTTAATGTGCCATCTTTTTGCCCATTGCTAAAGCTAACTGTATTCCGTAGTTAAAAAAATTAGAGTACAAGAAACACTGGTGAACTAGAAAAGGCTGGACCTGCAGAAAAATGTGTTTCATCCTTATTTGTTTAAGGTTGAATATTAAATAAAAGAAGATGAAATACTGCTAAATTGCAATTGGTTGAAGTGAAAACAGGACATTTTGGGAAAAACACCTCAGTGGACTGTTTCTGTAAATGGCTTCCCAACATACATTGAAGTGAAACATTGAAGACAGGGACCTCAAGTTGATGACAAAAGTTTAACAAACAATGATGTGTCTTTTCTCTTTTCAAATCTCATCTTTCATTTCAGGTTTTGGAAATAAGTAATAAGACAGTAATTGTAGTTTGCATGACTTTTTCATCCCCACTTATTAACTAAATTATTCTAAAACAATGTAAGTGCAAAGTCATCTACTATAAAAAAAATGTAATGATTCAAAAATGACCTAATGTTGAAATTACTTTAAAAAAAATTGGAGCTAACCCTTAAAAATTCTAATACCAATCTGCAATGTTCTGGTAACTTTGCTGAAACAAATCCACATAATGCATCTTTCAGGTTACACAGGGGTTGTGGTCTATGACTCAGCTCATTGACCATGGGCAAGTTTTGTTGGAAAGTTACATCCGGGGGCTGTAATTCAAGTAAACAGACAATAAAAAACAAAAGACACATGCAGCTGATGCATCAGTGGGGAGAAATATCACAAAGCCACAACTGTTCTGCATCCTGGATAACTATATGGCAGGGTCTGGATAGAACGAAGGCAGAGTGGGTTTTTTTCTGGATAAACTGGTGGTGAGGCCACAATGTTTTTGTAAAATCCTTTTGATATCACTCTCAGCAACCTCTTTCTGATCATTCAGTCCACTATCTTTCCCACCATGTACACCTTTTGAGCTAGTTTTTATTTCAAATCTGGGTGTTGGCCCGACTGTTAGGAGCCCCAGTCAGTATCCAGCATTGAGCCAAATTAAAACCTTCTTTGTTGAATCTGGAGAGCTGAAGGTCGTCAGCAGTTGTGTCACGACAGAAGTAGCTGACTGATGTTGGAAATATCAAGACATGATGGACTGCAGCTCCTTGGCCTGAGGGTAAAGCACAGTTACTCTCTGCCTGGGATACTCACTCTTTAAAAACTTGCTCTGCCCACTGCTCTGCATTCACAGGCTGCTAGACATGAGTGGGCTATGACCAACCAAAGTAGAAATGTCTGTTGAAATCATCTTCATGACAAATCCAATAATAGAAAAAATGTTTCAAGATAAAACCAGAAATCAAGGCAATTCCTCAAATATGTTTTCACATTTTTTCTAAGTTGCTTTGTCAATGTTTTACCAAGTGACTCAGTTACCTGATTTGTTTCAATCTATATGTTGTTTTTATGTAAAACATAGAATTGCATAATGATGAAATGATTTTTATCACCTGTGAAAATATTTTATTTTCACTGAGAGTCAGAATAAGATTTGGTTTCCTTTTTTGTAGAAAAATAAAGAGTAATTAAGGAGAATGTGTCAACAAACGTGTGCAGTATAATGTCTATAGCACTTTTATCCAACCTTACACTCATTATTAATGCAAAGTTTGATAATTTATTGAGCATGTGTGTTTTGAACTGTCAAAATGTGTCTTATATCATTATCTGTGATATTATAGCAGGGTTAAGTATTTTATCATGCTTTCTGTTTTTGGCTAAATATACAGAGTACCAACAGACCCTAAGCAAAATGTTCTTGGTCACATTTTTTTCCTCTGTCTGCTTTGGCTTGGGCATTGTAAATGATGAGTGATAAAACTGTTGCTGATGAGGAAGACAAAAATAAGTTCAAACACAAAAAAAATTCTTTAAAGTCATTTGTTTAGTTAAAATTGCTGCCAATTGCCAACAGAGTAAAACTCAAAGAGTTGGCATCTGAGAGCAAAACCACCTGCTTGCTACATTAGTGGGGCTGAGTGAGTGAGGTGCGGTATGTTTTAGAAACATGAACTTTGCAAATACGTTTGTTTGAACGCGAGTGATGCTTCATATTGAAAATAATCTGCGCTGCAAATTGAAAATTCTTAAATGTGATATACTGATGAGCATTATAAAGCTGATTCAACTGTCAGACACAAAGTGAGTGAGATGTTTCTTTGCTGCTTGCTCTCATTTCACTTCCACTGAATCTATGAAACAACTCTGTAATGGCAGCATTCCAAAACACAGAACGAAGACTTAACCTCAACTATAACATATTTTTACAATGGCTAACATCAGGCTAACGCATTTTGGCACATAAACCTTCATCAGAGCATCTGTTTTTGGCAGAGCAGCCCACCAGAGGAAGGTTATATGAGGAGGCGCACCTGCTATACGTTTTTCACTGCTTACTCATATTCTCATCAAGTGTGGTGAAGACGCAGGACTGACAAGCTGCTGCCTGCAGCATATTTAGAAAACATAATAAGGAACAATATATACGTAACAGACTTAACTGTAAACAGATTATATCTGTTGAATATAGTGATAAGTCATATCTACAAAACGTAAGTCTATACATTTCTACATATAGAGTTAAACCAAAAAAAATACTCAGTTCTACACATATTATGTTATTTAACATTATAGAAAAAGTCAAACAGCCCCAGTAAATCAGGAAATATAAAATGGCATTGTACTTCATTAGGTATCATACATTTTGCATGATTTGTTTATTGCAGTCTAGCTTTTTAACACATAATCTGGCTGCAAAGCATATTCAGATAATCTGTAGTGAGTTTTTGTTTTTACCCCCTATTCTTTCACATGGCTTTCATCTCTCCATACACGAAATTGCACATGATTTAATAAAAACAGAAGTACTTGGCAAACTAATAGAGGGGAGATTTTAAGATACTGTAGATTATTGGCCATGCAAAACTGGAGCTGGAGCAAATTTAAGTGGCGACAGCCATAATATTTACTTGCTCTCATTAAATTAACATCACACTGTGTTAACATGCCCTGGAAGTAAAAGAGTCTCTTTTGTTCTTGGTTTCCCAGACACAGACTGTACTAAGTGGCTTTTGTGAGTACAAACTTTTTTGAAAAACACGTGCGCAGCAGGAATAATAACTATGGTACCAAAATGAATAGGTTTAATAATACACTGTACTGAATTAGAGCAGTCACTACAGCTGTCCGTCAATGTAAAGTTATAACCTGAACAGGAAGAGGCCTTGCACAGAGCAGGTTTCAGATGCAACCGTCAAAAAAGATGAAACAGTAAATGTCCTCTTAATATTTATTCTATGCGTTGTATAGGTGAGGTAAAAGTGCCCCATATTATATACAAAAAATGTTTTTTTCTTCCAGACTTTTAGATTTCTATTACACTAGTCTGACCATAAGCAAATCCGTCAACAGCAACAGGTTAGTGTTCTGTTTAAAATCCAACTTTTTTATACTGCTTATTATCTATTGTTAGTTTCTTCAAAAAAAAAAAAAAAAGAATCAAGCAAAATGACAAATGCTAATTACTTGTCCCACACGCCTGATATTTTTGGCAATTATCAAAATAACCATTATTCTAAGGAGCGGATATAAAAGATGCACGGTTTCCAATAAAAGTTAATGAGGCAGAAGGGTTTTCCTTGATCTGCAAATCAAATGCTCAGAAACACAGGGAGGCCATGAAACACCTCTAATCAGAAAAGTATTACAAATCAATACACATACTCTCCCTGGTTTTAAAAAAACAAAGTGTTTGATTGCTCTTCTCCGTGTGTGCCCTATTTCTTCAGGAGCAGCCATCTTCAATATGTGAATAGATGCATAGTAATGACATGGTAGCAGTCACTTCAAAGCTATTCCCTGTATTTTGCCACAGGCCAACTCTTCGATGGATTCCAGAGGAATGAGTCGTAAATATCAATGTGTACACACACACACTGACATGTAAATACCCTCAACAACAGAGCATGAGACCCCAAAACAGATGTAGCCCTGACACGTACCTCCAAAATCAGGCCTTAAACGGATGTCATATCCCTTCAGCAACTTGTCCACGGTAGTCTTGGCCACAGACATTCCGGAGCTTCCGGTGGAGGAGCTGAGGACAGAAACCACAAGAGTGAGGCATTTAAGTACTGAAAGGGGAAAATTGTACCATTAAGCTTGAAAATTATTACTGCACATAATCTTTTTTTATTTTATTATGAATGGCAGCTTTGAAGGAGGAGCCCTCATGTCAACATGCTGAGGCTCTGACAAAGAGAAGAAGACTAAAGGTGCAATAAACAACTAAGTACATGAGTTCATCCATGAATCACACTTTATTTTACAGTAAGCATTAATTTCTCATGCTTTCTGTAAGATGTCTGTTTCATTTTATTGACTGACTCTTGTGACTCTTGTGTTGTCATGGAGAAGGTTCAAAAACATGCATCTCCCCCCCTTTGTAGCCCCACCTATAGTATATTCATCTAATCAGCTGAGGGGATTTGATAATAATACACCTGTCAAGCAATTTATTATTGATGTAAGTCCTTCAAAACAACATAAATAAAAGTTTGTCATAGTTTCTTTGGCTCATCTATCAGGTAGGAGCACGGTCTTATTTGTTGTACTGAGAAACCTCTGTGGTATAACACAGCCTCCCATCAGGCTGTTAGAGGCAGACTAACCCCGAGAGAAATGTATAGTTTGCACTAGTCTGACTGACACCTATAACATTGGTGCCATGACCTGCATCACCTGACCGAGGTCAGCTCTCCAGCTGAGGTTCCCTGTTACATGGGAGGGTGCGGAGCGAGTGCAGGAGGATGCGAGTGGAGGATGTGGGTTAAAATTGCTCCCCAGATAGGAGCACCAGCCCCCTCGGCTCAGCCTGGGAAGCTCTGTTCAATTAGCTCATAGGTGGTGCAGCTGTTCATCAAGCTGGCCGCTTCGAGGACTTGTGGGTTTGACACCTGAGAGCATCGCTATGAGGGAATATCATTGATGCCTGATACGCATACGGATTGTTCCCCTTTCACTTGTTATTCAGGGTTAATCTAATGGGATAAAAATGTCAAAAAAGTGCGACCCAGTTCTCATTGAGCAACAAAATCTCATAAGTGAGGCTGTAGGTTACTGCAGACAAGGAAAAGGAGTAGGCCAGGGGGAATAGGTATCAGTGCTTTAACAATGAAACAATAAAGGAATTGATCAGGAGACTCTGGCTGTCAGGATGATCATGAATTTGGGCTTGTGCAGTATTTCATATTGTCAACATCACAAGGACTAGACAAGCTGATTGAAAGAGTGGATCTTACAGTCTACCCTGCCTCATACCTTGGGAGCAACAGCAGATGATGCCATGCTGGGGGTATCATTTTCGATTTTGATTGATTTGGTTCAATAAAAAGCGGGCAATTAAGATGATAATCTATTTTTTTTTCTTTAAAAAAAGGATGTTGCGTTTATAGAATGAAATAAGTGGGCTTGCGGGGCGAGTGTCTACAGAACTGTAGACTCATACATCTGGTCGCCATGGCGTAATCAATCGATCGTCGGCTGATTGATCCTATCATCTAATCATCGGCTGAGCTTATTGTAGCCTACTGAGGGCAGTCATTTAAGCGGGCTCGCGCTGAAATTCACCCCATCCAACACACATTAGTATATCCCCGTTTTCATTTCGGGAGTGGGTTACGTTTCACAATAGGCTTGATACAGTGCACGCGCATGTTTTTACGCTCGCGCGCGCCACAGTGCCATCTATTAGAACATATATCGGCAGCAATGCCCCTAATAAGTAGGCCTGGGTACGCCGTTAATGCGATTTGCCACATCTCAACCTTTTATTGACCGGTAATCACGTCTATTGGTGTGAAATGTTTCATTCCAGGCGAGGCTTTCTTACCTTTGAACAAAGCATAAAAAGGACAAAGCCGCCAGAGCAGAGGAAATTCCACATAATTTATCTTCTTGACGACCCAACATCTCCACAAATCCTTATATATAGTTTCTATAATCCAACCAGTCCAGTGGTCCCTCCAGAAAATGCACAACTTAAAAACTGGCAATCAAAAAAAATAATTGCCTTTTTTTAAAAATATCGAATAAACTAGTCTACATCTAAGCATGCGATGTCTTCATTAAAATAGGCTTCTCGATTTAAAAAATCTCGTAATTGGCCCCCGCTGTTTTCCCCGGCTATGGAAATCCGTGCAGGTCACAGAGCCCCTCGACCAACACCAGAAGATCAGACATCTTGCTCAAAAAACAGCATACACAATACTTTTAAAAGTGATGACAAGTATTCTTCCCCTTAAAAAAACAAACACTGGCATGAATGACTGAGCAGCAGCCTCTTGATGATCAAATTGGTGGATGAAATTTCCCAGTCCAAATCTGCAGAAGAGGCATGGTTCCAGCGATGCTCTGGCGCCAGACTATTCCACAACGTGATGTTGTTAAAAGATTTTTGTTTGAGCTGGAAACGCTGGTCGGCTGGAGGGGAGCGGTGGGTTCAAAAAAAAGAAAAATGAAATCTTCATTCCCTTTTTTCCCGTTGCTGCTGCTGATGATGATGTAGATCAGCGCAAAGTCACTGAGGGGAAAATGCACATTGAAAAAGCACTGGGTAATATCTGATGCAGACGTCAGAGCAGGCTATATCACTCCTCTGTTGAAAAAAAATTAGATGCCGAGAAATATGGATGGCCCCTAATACGCCAATGCATGTATCACAACGCCGGGTTTCATATCAAAGATGCAAACGTATTTGAAAAGTCCACTTGCCTCCGCTGTCCAACGTTAAATGGCGTTTGAACACGTTAATATGGTCCGCTCGTCTTCTCCTGGAAGCAATCAACAAATGACAGAGAATCAACAGTCCGAAGAGACATGATGAGCAGATCTTGTCTGATTTTCCTTTAGTTTTTTTTTTTTTTTTTTTTTTACTTCTTGGTCGAAATTAAAATAATATCCTACTGGTGGTGGAGAAAAGGGGGGGACACCTAAGGTGAATTCCTTAGCGACAGCATGCGCTGAATTGTCTGTCTATTCTCTCTGAAACCCATTAGGATGCTGAGAGTGTGTGCTGATGCGTTTTCATGCATTTCTTCCACTTTTCTGAAACTCGCACGCACACAGCGAGAGACACGCGCCCACACACAATCAGCGGCTACATACAGGCACACATGCGCGCGCACGCACAACATGAACACGCATAATCGCTGTGATTTATTTCTTATTGATTCAACTTCTTATCACGAATCTCTTTTGCTTTTTTTTAAACAAAAAAAAACATCCTTACTGGAAATTGCTAACGCACACATCACAATTCAAGAATCACACGAGCTTGTGTTTTATACAGAGGAGGAGGTTTTCTTCAGGGATCTCTGTGCTGTCCAGTTGCTAAGCAACCCAGCCAGCACTGATGCAGTTGTGGTGAAGGCTATGCGCAAAGGCTCATTTAAAGGAGCAGACCCAGTGCTGTCACCACTGTGGTGTCAGTGGGACAAAAGCAGACAGCAACTGATGTACCATGGAGCCATTTCTGTTTGATGGAGGGAGGCATTTATAATAACACAAGAAGAAGTGGTATCAAACTTTACTTTTGCCTCATCAACCTTGTCAACATAATCATCATCATCATCATTGTCATCACTATTATGGTCAGGGGCATGAGTAATGTGATAAACAACAGGGTCAGTAAGTCTATAGCCTCTCTTTTTTTTTTTTTTTTAGTTTCAAACGTGTTAATACAGCAGTCTTCTGTTGCTATTGAATATTCTCTGCTGTCCTCCAAACCAATAAAAAGAGGACGATTTCGTTTGTCCCTCCCATAGCTGATGTCACAGCAGGAATTGAAAAAGGGGAAAAAAAATGATGATTGTGTTGGATTTTCCGTTTAGAAAATAATGTCATAAAAATCTATGTCAAACAAAAAATAGATTAAGTGCATATTTGTATTTTTGGTTTTTCTGCACTCTAGCCCTGGAAGAGCTGTGACTTATTGACTGGAATGTCCTCAACCCCCTAGTCATGATAATAACATAATGTTCACTTTTAAGACTGGCTTTGTAATAACATATTGTAGATCAAAGGACAACATTGTGACTGACCATGACCTGGCACCCAAGGGTGACCAATTAACTTACCATGATACGCAAGACATGGGTTGGTTTTCACAGTTTATACCTTTCCATCACAGGAGTGAGTGGCTCTACCTATTTGCACTCATTATTTGATGGCTGTAAATCTATTTAAAAGTATCAGCAACTCAATCAGTAATTTGAATTAATCATAAAAATTGCACAAAACTGTTATTTAAGAGTTTAAGTTGGACTGGTTAGAACTAAAAATCAGCTCAAATAGTGGGGTTTCTCTTCAGCAAAAGGTTAAAGGGGCATCAGAGAATCTACAGTATTTCTGTCAAAAATTGTCTCCAAGCTTAAAAGACTTTAAAATGTCCATAGTTTAGAGTTTGTGATACTGAGTGGACTAGTAGTTGTCTTCAAGTAAAATAAAACTGAGGTATTTTCATCAGTTATTACAAAAAAAGTACTTTATTTTTAGTCATTTTGAATAATTGAAGATTTTTTTGTCAGATTCCATAAATAAACTGCAGGTATCAATTTAATTACTTACAATTTAGCTTTTTTATATAAATAAGAGACTGTACACAAGTTATTAGAGAGGGAGGCTTTGGTCAAAAAAAGGAAATGTATTGTTTTTTTTTGGCAAAACGGAAAGAAAGTCTGTAAGCTTTTGGTGAGTAAACAAGAGTCTTTTTCTTTTGAAGTATTAGATTTTACATTGTAGTTCATTATTTTCCTGTAGGATTTAATGTAAAAAATGGATTAACTGGATAAATAATATTGACTGACAGCCTTTTTGAGCACAATGGACCATAAAGTTGCATTTTGCCTTATGCAGAAGACGACAGTTCTGTCTCTGTATCAGGGTTAAATAAAGGCTAAATAATAATAAAAAAAATAATAAAAGGGTTTTATTTCCCTCGTTGCTGGTCCAGCAGCCAGTCTGTCAGTTTTGAGAAACAGTAGATATGGATCTTTGGTCAGTAGGAATTGAATACTGTCTCCCTAAAGAACTTGCCATTTTTCACTTTCATTCAGAGTTTACCCAGAATAACATAACATGTTCAAATAGAGCCCAAGCTGTTCTAAAGGGTAAAGCAAAAACATTACATTGTTGGCCTATCAGCAGTGAAAGTGCTGTCACCTGCTCTACACCCATTTAATCAATGACATTGGTAATAATGATTACCATTGTTGCTCAATGAGAAAATGTTCATTTAGCAGCTCTAAATGTTTGTTTGACTGAACATACCATTTGCAGTCTTGGATGTTGCATGTTTCAGAGCTTCTGTAGCCTGCAGATGTCCATATCGCAGATATCCAGGCCAAGACTTCTTTTTTTTGTTAGCTGATTATTGTTAAGAGTCCAATACCAGTTCAGTTAATGTTGATAAATAGATATGTGCACAAGACAAACATTTAACAGATGCTGAAAAAAATGTGTTGCTCAACGATACCTGATGAGTTCTGTCACTGCATTTTGGCTGATCCGTACTGCCTCTTTTGCTCTTAACATGGCCTTCCATGCAACCAAAGCCTGCTTAATGTTATTAGTCCACACTACCTGGACAGCGAAAAACCACAATGGAAGCTGGAAAGCTTCCATTACTAAAATCTTGTCCCTTGACTATAGATTCTCTTTTCAAATGCAAATTTCTGTTTGTGGAGATTAACATAACATGTTTAACATAATCATGGTGGTTGTGACTTCCTCTACATAGTGATTTGGGCTATGTTGACAGGATTCCTGTATCAACATATTAAACTTAAAACAGGGTTTGAGTTGAGAAATTAGGGCAGAGGGCAATGCATTCGGTTTAGAGGAGGAGATGAATCAAAGCAAATGTTAACAAACAAAGAGAGTGTCTTTGTAGGAGGATGAAAACATAATGTTCACCTCCCATATTTGTCATCCTTAAAAATTGTCTCACAGTCCCTAAATGGGAAGAAACACTATATTTGTTTGTAAATGTGTAAACCTAGTTATCCGGTGGGCTTTCACATCTGAATCTGTGGTAGATACTCTCCCCAACTACCACCAGATTGTTTTCCAAAGTGGGATTCAGCTATTTAAATGCAAATTATTCATCAGACAATGTGAGAATAAACTAGCTTGACATACTCTGTTTTTTTAATCAGGCTGTTCATGCACAGGCGCCAAGGCAGCAGTTAACTGTGTTCGGGATAATGCCTGAAAAATCAGACTTGTCCATTAAGTTAAGAGAGTAATATGGAGTTGTAACCTGTGTGACAGCACCCGGGATGGATCCCTTCAGTCTCTGGGCATGCTCAGTCTGTGCTTTAATGCGTAGTTAGTCACACTCACAATAGTGCTCCCATTCACAACATTCTCTGATTACTGCAATTAACTCTAATTGGCATCTATGACAGGCAGAGCCAAGCCCCTGAGATGCGCATGTACCATGCTCTTTTTCGCTCCATTCATATGTTGCGTAACACATGTGAGTTACTGGGTCACCCTTGCTCTTCTGATATAAATAGTATCACATGGTTAATGCATTGGTGCCTTCCAGTCACTCCCCGTTTCTCTCGCTGTTCATATCTGTCAAACATCCCAATCAAGTCGATGTAGCAGATGATATATCTGTGTTTTAAAGCAGTTTCAACACATTACATCCTTTCTTCATGCGAACTTCCCCACCGGTCTTGTGACAGAAGTGAATATGTGTTTTATAAAAGGAGGTGACTTAATGAGAGTTCACTTAACGTTAATGTGTTGTGGGATTTTGTGTGCTCCCTTTGATTAGAGAACGCAATCAAGGCTTCTCCTGAAGAAGTTAAGTTTCATTTATGGCAACACATTCTGTAACTGTGAGGTGAGATGACAGCGCGAGTTCATGTCGGGTCTTCTTTCCGTGTTCAGTGGAGTCGGTATCACCGCTGTATCACACTGGTTTGGAAAAAGAGGAAAAAGATTGCAATACTGGCCTGAACCAAGTCTAAATCAGATGATCTGTGTCATAACTCTTTTGTTTTACTCACATTTGACTAGATGGAGGAGGAGGAGAGGGTCATATGACTTGAACAGCAAACCACAAACTTGTCCTGGAGACCCCTGCATGCTGCGTCCATGACAAGCCTGAATGGAAAAACTGTCCCACCCCTTCATGTTCACTGCTCAAGTTTATGGTTTAAAGTTTTTTTTCAAAGTAGGCAAAACAAAAAAGCAAGACAGAATACCAACATACGCAAAAAGCCAGCTTTCAGCAAAAAGTTTGAGTAGAGTACCACTATAACCTAACTTTAGACAGTCCTTGTTACAACCTTTTCTTAAAGTCTACTCTAGGAGAACACAGGAAGCAACATAATGCAAGTTTGATCAAGACCTTTTTGAGATGGGACCAAACTTCAAAAAAAGGCTACTGACATACTTCAAACATAGCAATGGGTGGCATTAATCAACAAAAAAGTGAGAACCAGAAGTTACCAACCAAACCATTTAACATTTTATAAAAATTGAATCAAATAAGGCATGAGGGTCTCCAAGACAAAAATGAATACACAAAACCCCACAAACTCAATATTCAAAAAACCTCAATACAGATTTAAAAAAAAGAACAATCAGGAGAAACAAAGGATGAGCAGAACATGGCAGAGAACCCCTGCACAGCTTCCTTACAGCTCCTACAGTTATCCTACAGATCACCTGACACAGACACTGATATTGATAATAACCAATCAGCAAAGACAAAGTAGAGCTGACAGTCTGGTACCATCAAGTTTAAAGAGTTTTAGCCACGACAGCACCAGTAAAGTAAAACTGGCTCTGGGGATTGACATGGAGAGAAGCTCATGTGTGTGTGAAATCCAGGCACTCGGAGGGGTTTGGCATGCCTGAAAACTGTAATAGAGGCAGCTTTCTTCAGAGAGGCCAAAGGATGGTCAGTGTGTGTAACAGCTGTCTTAATTACAGATGCTTGTTATAAGACTGGTAACAGCCATGTCAGCCACATAAGTAGTGTTACATATTTTTTGGCTTTTTTTCAGTTTATTTCCTTTTTTTGAGAGAAGACTGCAGGAAGAAAGACATTAGACCGCTAAAAAGCCCAGGGAGTTTGGGAAATGCCACCTCAGAGCTCAGACAAGAAGACGACTCTGGCTGATCTCTGTCATGTAAGAGACATTTCTCTGACCAATCAGTGGTCTGTAGCATTTTCCCTCCACCTTTAAGTGTAAGTTTTTTTCTTGGAACCTCAACAGAGGGGTAACAACTGTTGGTACCATCCATAATATTGCTGATGGAAAGGAAAAAATAAATCTAATGTTTTACCAACTGAAATAAACTGCTTGCAGGAAATGTAACCTAAGGCTGCCTTTACACTACAAGGGTCAAGTGACCTAATTTTGATTATTTCTCCCATGTGGCACAGATCAGATATGAATTATGAACAAATATGCAGCGAAAAAGCACATGGAATCAGACTTTCTTGGATTATAATATGTGAACACAGGTGGAATGATCTGTTCGTGCTGAATACAATTTAGAAAAGAATGAAGGTGCAGGCCAGTGGTTAAATTCCAAGGTTAGCTGTTTTTTATGCCTTTGAGCACAGAGAAGGTGCAAGGGTAAATATGGGAATTCTTCGGAACAAATCTGTTTGCAAGAAAATTTTACTTGTGATTTTGAGTTCTCCTACCTACATTGCCAGTGCAAATAAAGAGTTCAAAAGCTTTGAAAATCTTCCTTTACAAGTGGCTCCTGCTTTTACTTCCATTTAATCATTGTTTCTTCCTTTTCCAGGTCGCTATCCAAACACTAACACATGCATCTGGGTTGTTTCAAGCTTTATATGAGTGTAAATGCAGTCATTAGATACAAATCACTTTTAAAAGCGGATGTATGCAAGTGTTTAAAGAAATCAAATATAGTCACTATATGAGAGCTGTGCATTAAAATCCTGTAGTGTTTTTGCAGCCTTAGAGGAAAAAAAACTCTATGCTGCCTGCAGTGCTTGAAGATCCACAGGTGTTCTCAGTGCTCATAATGGGCCTGGTCACACTAAAGAAACTCCTCTCAAACTGACCTCATGACTTGTGATAAAATTCAGTTAAAACATATGGCATGCAAGGATTGTGCCTGCTTTAGTAAACAGGAGTTTGACAGCAGGTGAATCAGCTTAAATCTGTGTTTGAGTACTCTGTGTGTGTGTGTGTGTGTGTGTATGACTTTGCTTCATTATTATCCACTGTTCACCATTACACTGTGATCACACAAGCAGGTCAGAGCAGCCCTGTGAGAGCTCTCCTCCCCTCTGCGTAACAGTGCACCTGACAAGCTTTGAGAAAATGAAGGTTCAACTTCAATGTACATCACGCCATTCATTGACCGTAGAGATGAGATTGGAGGCTTTGAAAACACACGGCACGAGGCTCTGAAGCACTACCTCGAAGCAGGCTACCAGGCAATTGTTGCTATGCTACCGTAGAAAGCCCAATCAAAGTGCAGTGTGTTGCTCGTTGAGGCTGAACTGCACCACAATGTTCCAAATACTTGTGAGGAGCGCTGTTTACACTCAAACCACAGATAGCACACAAGAAAGCAGGGAAATGCGCGATAATGCTTCCGCTTTGTCCACCTCAGGTTGCTGCAGGGGTGGAAAAAAAAGCATGTGAACAAGCCTGATTGATGCATCACATGATCATTATACCATGTGAGGTATATAAAGTACAGGAAGGCAGACGTGATTTATGAGCCGGGCATGAATGACACCATTCATGACTATTAAGCATGCTCATAAAAATGGAAGACATTTTGCTTCCACATTTACTGCTTGGTTACATGCTCGATTGTTCAGCTCTGATGTTAGATTGCTCACGGTGACGTACCGGTGTCCTGACATATAATGAAATTAGAGAACATGCACTTACTGTCCATAAACACAGAAAGTCCTGACCCTTAAAGAAAATCAGGAAAAATGTAGTACATATTTTAATAAGACCAATATTGATTACATGGAGTGCTTGTCCTCAGCGAGTCTGAATAATACTAATAAGACTAAGCAAAGGTTGGATGTGTCACACCACCCTCGGTAATATAATATGCAATTACGTGTAATACACTGGTCCAAAGCCAGCCAGCTGCTGCACACACACAGTCTACCTGTTCATCCTTCAAAGTGAGGAAACTAAAGGCTCGCCACCTTGCAGGCAGCACACAACTGACTGACCAGAAACTCTCTTTATGTCCTCTACACCAGAGAAGTGCACATCTCAAACGGTCACATGGCTCGCAGGCTCCAAAATTAGCATGGGTGAGGCGCAACACTTGATGCTAAATAGCTATTGATGGAGGACAAACACTAATATGAATCTGTAATTCCGTCCCTTCCCTCAACATGTCCCCCTGAAACTTTCAGTGCATTTCATTTATAGAAGACTTGGGTTGTTGCATATTTAACCAGACCCTCGTGGCTTTTTATTGATACAATCAAAAGAATTAATTAAGTGTTTGTAAAGGTCTGGCATGAGGTTAATCCCCCTGAATGGTTTATCAGTTTCGGAAGAGCACGCCTGTGACATGTACGTCGTCCAGCAAAGTCTGTTGCCAGTAACACCATTACCTCTTCCCCCCTCTTGAGAGTGAGTGTATTGTAAGTGTGCTTGTTTGTCTTTGCATGTGTGAGTAGGTACATGCTGTCTGCATATGTATCATGTCGTATAATCCTCTTTGTTTTTATACTCCATGTATCTTTTATATTACACCATCTTTCAGCTGGATGGATTTCAGCATGCCATTGATTTATCTTTTATCAAACGCAGTCTTACTGTTTCTCTCCATGAGGATGGCTTATAGCTGTAAGGTAGAGGCTTCATTTGGCCGCTCTCTTATTCCTCTGGCAAAAGGGTAACTCGTGTAATGCCCTCATTTGCATTCAAAGTGTCCTCATTTCAGTTTTCCTTAAAATTCAAATGTCAGATCCTGATGCAACAACCTCCATTTGTCTATATAACACAGAAACAATGAAAGTCAACACTGAGGCAAACAGGGATTCACCACTATGCACAAAAAATATGTAGCTTTTCATAAATAGTAGCATTTTGTCAAAAATAGCACTGTAGCATCCCTTCCTCTTTTCCTATCTGTATTCTACGTGGGATTTCTACACGGAACTCCTGCGAGAAAGGGTTAATGAATTCCTCACACAGATAGATATTGCCATGGAAACAGCTGCGTGACTGCTTGCAGCTTGTATACACACAGGAGAAAAAAAAACAATGGTGCCAAAGGTATTTTAAAATTCAGTGAGCAGAGGCTTTCCAGTGCACATAGCTGCATTTAAGATTTTTTTTTCTTTTTTTTTGTACAAGCACGGAGCCACAAAGAGTGGGGAGTAGCCACCTTGCACCCTCACCCCAGGTCCTCCTCCTCCCTCTCTCTCTCTCACTCTCTCTTTCCATCTTTGCAATTCAAAGGAATGTGATTGGCATTGGAGATGCATTTGCAATAGCCATGGAGTTAATGCATTCAAAAATATGAGGTCTGGATGTGGTAGATGGGAAATAATACTCTGCTCTGTCATTTCCTTTGCAATAACAGAGCACACACACACACACATATATACACAGACTAAAAAACACATGCACACACACCCACACACACACACTCACACACTCTAACACAATTCCAGCAGAGAATAATTAATTCACAATATGAAACAGACCTAAGGCAATGTGCCTGGCGGTTGAGCTGAAAACGAAAGAAAAGGTTGAGGCCTGTGATGCTTCTTATGCTCTCAAATAAGGAAAAGTGCAGATACTCAAAAACCATGCATGGCTGCACGCACACACATATACACACACACTGTGCACATGTACATGCAATAATTATTTGTCCCTTAAGATTATACAATCCTGCCTGTGTTTTCAAAATAGGGGGCACAGCTCAGTGTGCGCTGGTGGGATAACCTCATCCATCTCAGCACAAAAACACGTTCTTTTAGGGCCATTAGCCATCCTCCCGATAGCAGGTCAATAGTGTCTCGCACTGCCCAAATGGACTTTTATGCTTGAGTCTGCAAATATGACTCTATAGGTTGGTTTCAGCACCATTCACTGCTAGCACTCAGTTGCTGAAGCAAAATAACTGTGTTTAGATTCATAAATATTTTGAGATGCATTGAAAAGCTTTTAAGACCATAGAGAAAAGTTAGCATAGTGATGCAAGGAACTGTAGGTGCAGTAAGCACAAAGTGTGGAGTGTTTGGTAAACAAACACACAAATAAATTGAAAAGATATACAAACAGGGGCAAACGGTAAAACACAGTTAAGCCTTTTTTTTGTGACTTGTGCAAGAATCTGCATGGCTTTCCATGCATTTTGGGTTAAAAGGTTCTACTCATTCACTTGAGATTGTTTTTTTTTCCTCCTCCAATCGGAAATAAGAGCAGGAATTCTCTCAGGATCTGAACCACATTCCATCAGCATGTGTCCTGTCCATTAAGCTGGATGTTGAGTGTGTACTATGCTCCATTTTTTTATAAACATACACTATGTTACACACAAACCACAACATCCATCATGCTTTACATTCAAAGCAATACAGTCCTGTAATGTCGAGAGAGAAAATCAGAAGTGAGTTTTGAGCCTCAAATAATTTGTGCAACTTAATTTGACTATTTTCATATTTTTTATTTTGAGCTATTGTTGTTTTTTTTTCATTTTGCTGCTCCAGCTGTGATTCGTTGTTAGGTTCTCTTCAGAAAAAGGAAATATATTAAAAAACAGTTTTAAAAATAGTCTGGTGTTCCTTTCATTTGTTCCCTGTTAAAATAACAATGCAGTCAAAAGAAACTTGAAACTTAAATAAATCCGACCAGATGAAAGCAGTCACATCCAGAGTTCACATTCACTTGATAAAAAAAAAATGCATTTAAGTTGTTTTCAGGAGTCAACAAAAGCCAACCATCATTAGTCATGAAATGTCACAGGTTGGGGCTCTCAGGAGATCAGTCAGTTCATAGTTTGAGCTCCGACCGATGCATCAGTTTATGAGTCACATTTAACCAGGTTAATTAAAAAGAGACGGACTTCAACAATCCCCTCATCACACAGCAGGACAGAATGTGGTCAAGTATAATTACACAGCTGTAAGCAGATCATAATTGGATAATGTTTTTTTTTTTTTTTTTTAGTAATTCCTTTTGGGATCTATTTCTCCACTGGGAATTTTTAATTGATGAGATAGCTCACAGCTGCCAGAAGTTACAAGATTAGGTGACTATCATAGCTTATCACGCACACACAGAGAAGTAAGTCATAAAGCAAATTAGTGGGAGGCTCTGTGACTTTGTCAGGCAGGTACGTGGAGAGATATTATCTTATTTGCTAAATGAGCCGTGGATGGACACTATCATTTTTTATAGCTACACATTACACACCAGGCTTATACAGTGATGTTCAGGCAAGATGATAAAGGGGGATTTCTTAGGCCCTTTCAGTCTAAAAAAATCAATGTTTCTAATAAGCAAGAATGATTTTCAACAAAATAAAAGTCAGACTCCATAACCAAAATATTATATATCTGATCAAGTTAATGCTGTCAGTGTTCAGTATATAATATTATTTTGTTTTAAGTTTTCCGAAGAACACCTCATGCACACTCTGCATATCAAATATGTCACTCAGCTCATAAGAACTAATGATGAGGACTCTAAAGTAGCCTTTTTGCATTACTAAACGCAAGGAAACACAAAAAAAAATCTGCAGTTTGAGGTGCCATATTAAGTTATCTAAAGTACAAATATATTCAAGGAAATTATGTTAAGGATATTAATAGAATAGTCTAAATTATGAGAGGTGGACTTACTTGCTTTCTTGATAGGATGATGAAAAGACTGATACCACATTTTTATGGATTTACAGTAAGGATGAAGCCTTTGGCAGCAGCCAGTTAGCATAATTTAGAGTGGATCTTTAACCAGCACCTCTCACTAATTAATATATAAAGTAATGTTAATCTTTCCAAAAGCTGAAGTCAAAGAGCAACATGTTATGGTTCTGACTTCTTGAGGTCATGTTGTCATTGTGAGGTTGTAACATGTCCTAAAAATTAAACAACACAATCTCTTTCTTAGGTCACCAGTCTAAAATTCAATATTTTGTCAAGAAATACCACAAGTCATTCTTTGGTCTCTTTACCCAATTTTATGTCTTTGTGCTATGCTAAGCTAACCAGCTATGGGCAACAGAATGAGAGTGGTTCTAATCTTTTAATGCAAACCTTAGCGAGAAAACAAATGAGTCCTTCAGTTTATCTGTGAACACGTTGTCCTTTACAGGGTCAAGGAAGGACTGGAGCCAATCCAAGCTGACATTGGGCGGGAGGATACACCCTGGACAGGTTGATGGTTAATCACAGGGTTGACATATAAAGACAAACAACCATTTTTGCTCTAACTCCACCTGCCGACAATTTATAGTTTCCACTTAACCTAACCTGCATGTCTTTGGAGTGGGGGAGGGAGCTGGAGCACCCTGAGGGAACCCACTCAGACACAGAGAGAACATGCAAACAGCATACAGAAAAGTCTGGTTCAAACAGGGAATTTTCTTGCTGTAGGGCAACAGTGCTAACCATAGACGAACACACACACACAAAAAATATGTGTATTAGCCAAGTTGCAGAATAATACTTTTAAGCATACAAACTAGTGATGTTGAGGAATGAATTCTAATCCGCTTGCAATTCCAGGACTTAGTAACTTGCATGTTTTAATTTAATCTAAATAAAAATTACACTTGACAGAGTAACAAATTAACACCCAGCATTTATTAAATTTTCATAAAAAGAAAGCTTACACGTCACGCGCTAAAACAAATGCTGTGTTTCAAAGCTTTGAGCCACTTAGATGGTAGACTGACAGAAATGACCTTTAATACAATAAGAAATTACAGGTTCACACAGTTTTGGTAGGTGCTGTGACTTGTCTTTCTGTCTTTCAGCAGGCAGGAGACTCACCAATGTGGTCAAGTCACAAATCTCCATCACCCAAACTTTCAAGATAGCAACCACAAGCTTCTGTGACTGACTTAAAGCATCATTTTCAAAATTCCTGATAATATCTGAGACACTAAAGACACCTGGGAGTGGATTTGTGAAGGAGAAGACTGACTAGATAATATACAGTAACATAAAATCAGAAATACAAGGCACTATTTTTGTGTTTAGGAACAAAACGTCTTGCGGTTTCTCATAGCACCATCCTCCATCTTGAAGAGGTGAAAATGGAAGTAAGCAGCAGGGAGGAAATGTCTTGAGATTCCAATGAACAGGAAGCTTGGTGTCTAAAATATAGAGGAAATCTCAGCACCTGGTGAGTTGTGTTGATTCACTTGTGTTGATCAATAATTCTATCAACCCACTGCAGATATATTATGGTCATTTTGCACGACGGGGCAGTAAAATCTTACTTATTACCCCTTTACAGTAATGTGGAGCTGTTATTTATTGCGGACGTTATTTAGTCTGATATTCGCTTTTGAATCAGCTCCGGTTGTATGCTGACCTTGAGCATCTGTCTTATCACCACATTTCTTTTATTCTAATTATCTGAACATGGAGCACCTAATCCTGAAATTAATATAAAATTTACGACAAAAATGAATCCCCAAAATTAATAAGTTAAAGAATTCAAATAAAATATTTACAATATTATACTGAAATGAAATGTGAAAGAAATGGCTGAGAGGCTTTCAGAGGCTGTAAAATCTATCTGCCATGTTTTATGTAGCGCTGTCTTCAGAGTTTTTTTGGCCTCACTGAAGCGGTCAGTACATTTATAACATGCAAAGGATACTTCTATTAAATATGCATGTGTCAACATGACTTTACCACTTCTGTTAACATTCTGCTATATGATGCAACAGTAATGTACAGCGCGTGTCGTGGTCTGAGGCATGTCTTCAGGCGCAGCTGATTCCTGACCTTCAAACCGTAAACCCAAACAGCCAATTGCAACCAGTCTTTCAACTCATCCACGCTCGTTGTCACACCTTCCAGTTTCTGTCAAAATGTCCATGTTTCAGGGCTGCAGCTAACTTTATATCCACACTGATGAAAAAGGAGCTGCACAGGGGTTCTGAAGCAAAGAAACCATTGCTTGTAACTCTTCTCACATAATTAAAGAAGGGCACACACAACACAAATTATATTGCACACACTCTCAGTGTACTACAAATGAAAAAAAAAACTACCATTAATCTCAAATGTCATCTAAAAATTAAATTTACGGTGTTGCTTTAGCCTGTCGCAGGCTTCAATCATGCTGGTTTTCTCAGGGCTGAAGCTGTTCATCACATCTCAATCATCAGTTCAACCTCTGCCCTCATGTGCTTCTACGGTGCCTGTCCGGCTGCTCCATCGATGCTCCACCACAGATAGCCAGAGGATGTCAGGTCGTCCCTTTTCAGTTACAAATATTCCGGTTTTTCCAGGATTTGCCAGCAAGCTAAACCCATCCTTGTTGACTCCCAGGAACGCAGTTAAGCCTTCCTTGGCTGAGATTTAGATGAGATTGAGACTCTGGAGCCTCCTACAGAAACCATGCAGGCCAAGTGTTTGGCCCCCCAAGGCCAACCGTCTGGTAGCTAGCAAACCCACGCTTCAGGGAAAGGCCTTTGTACCTCCTCAGCCACTCCGCTGGACAGATGAATTACTGTGCCTACACGCTCAGAGCCAGAACAATGAGCTTCACCACTGCACTCCAGACTTGCTATTGTACATTTGTTACTGGCTGACCTGCACCAAAGGTTGGTCACAGGAGAGGGACACTAAGCCCTGGATAGCCATTGTGATCCAGAATCTGTTTGATATAATATTTTTTAATGTGTGAAGGAGGAGCAGAGACAGTGGAGGGCCACTGTTACAGATGGCTCATGTATAATGACCAGCAATAAACAACACCATCATGTCTTAGGGAGTGCAGTGGATTCAGGAGTATGATTCAGTCACACCATGGGCAAAGACCAAAACAAATATGGCAGCCAGGGGACCTCTGCTCATGTTGAGTATTAAATAAATTGCCTTCAAACCCAAGTGGGTCCCTAGGTGTCCCAGTGCATCCGTGGACAGATTTTGCAAGTCTTTGTCACTTGAGATGAAAATGAAGTCATGCATACATGATTGTTTAGATGCCACAAAAACAGAATAACAAAATTAAGTGCTTGCAAACTTCAAAAGTAAACCCACTGATTATATTAATAATTTCATCTTGTTATTACTTTCTGCAGGGGTATCATAGCAGTTGTACTTCTTTTGACTCACACCAGCTGCCAAACCCTTTAATCTTTTGGGCTGACTATTCCCAAAATGGTGTGTAATCAATTACTTGTTCAATGATTGACCACCATTTGACAAGTCATTTAACTGGGCAGTGAATGAAATAATATAAAATATGTATTTGACCAAACACGGTTGAACGTTTCCGACAGGACTAAGCACAAAAGCCATCGTGCCCTCATAACAATCAGGGAGGACAGGGGGCTTCTCAGCATGTGCACCCATGCCAGTCATCTCATAATCTATCTACAGGGAGAAATTGCCCCATTTATCAGTGATGCGATTGCTGATGTCCTGGATGCTAATACCTTAAATCACACAGGTGGTAGATCGCTGTGATATACTACAATATGCTGCATCTCTCTTATATTTCAGTCGTGTGATCCAATCAGCAGCAGGAATGGCACAGGTGTCACTTTCAAAGAGGAAATCCCCCTGCTGGAGAAACACAAGATCAGAATAGATTTGCTGGCAGAAACACAGCACTAATTGTTACTGTCAAAAATGTTTTTTTTTCTGGATTTTTTAATCTTTTTTTATACAACTAAAAAACAGATTTAAATGGACTTATTTCCTTTGACATGAATGTGTATTGGGGACAGCAGATGCCTTCTTTACACACTGTTGTAACTGTGGGTGTGAGCAGTGAAGGGCCTTGGTCAGTGGAATATGTACTCCAAATGAAATATATGGAAGTGTGTTTTTTTATGTGAACACTACACATAGACATGCACCGGCAATAGATGCAGCAGAGCACAAGTAAACAAACATGCAAGGATTCAGTCTTTCCTTTTCTACAAATGATTGACTTAGTCATTGCTACTCAGATCCCAGAAGTAATGAATTTACAGCCAAATGCCCTCTCTAAATGAGATCCCACGACCAAAGAATAGACCCCAAACATGAGTTGTCTACTGGTTGTGTAAAGTACTGAACTGTCTGATTTCTGCTTCAAAAACAGTGTCACTGTCAATTCAACATAAGCTGTCATATAGTTTGCTGTAGGCCCTTAAGGTCTACTTTTACTGTCATCTGTTACCTAGGTTAGTGTGTCTGTTCATACGCACTCCTAATGTATTCAACAGGGATATAAAGTCCAGGAAGATGATGATTATAGCATCAGTAAAGGATGGACTAGTAAAAATTGGGCAACTTACCATTACTGATGTTGACTCCTGAAGTACTCTGGAGGGGTGCTGAAGTGTTATATCTTCACACTACTAAATCCACACTTAAGTGGACACGACACATAAGCACTAGTCCAAAGTAGCACCCCAAAGGACTCCTCCAAAAAAACAAAATTCACAAGTGAACCAAGTTGCTTCAAGACTTACAGCAAAAGTGGGAACCGAGCTACAACAAAGCTCACACAAATGACAACACTTACTAACAAAGCTGTTTGACCAAGCCACTAAGTAACAAAGGCCATATTCCACATTCCTTTAGTCACCGCTGAAGTTCCTATTCAACATATTATACTACACAAAAACTTCACTCTCATCAATTCATTAAAGCTCACTTCCTAAGTTACTTATAGTCTTTTACATTAGTCTTTTTGCCAAAATACAAAAATGAAAATTGTCATTGACAGTTATCCTGAGGGACAAAGGTTCACTGCTTAGAGCAGAAATATGGTTTCACACTTGGCTAAAAAAACTATTTTTAACTTATTGTGAAGATGATGTATCAAACAGAGTAAAACCAGATGTCAAAGTTTGAAGATGCAATAAAAAAAGGTTGATGGTATTATGCCACATTTTTGAGCAATTACAAAGACTAGAGCTTTTAGCCATGCTAGCAGCTCTGCAGAGGTGTAGTTAGTGCTTTGAGCTCAATGCTAACACTAGCACAGACACATGCTCACAGTGCCTTAGAGTATATTATTATTTAATCTTCTTGCCACCACGAATACCAAAAAGTCACTTAACTAACTAACTCGCCCTACCTCTTGTCTTTTTTTACATTGGTCATACTCGTTTGAACAGTGTGACTGGATGGCATCCATGTAATTTAGATCAATCTGCAAGCCAAACCACGAAAGCACATCAGCTGGCTCATCAAATCACAATTCAAGTATCCAGATCCACCACTTAATCTATCCTGGCATAACTGGATGATAGAAATTGCAGTGAAAGAACTGAGGCCAACACTGTCTGCTCATTTGATGCTACGCTAACCATGCCAAGAGCGCTCATGGTTGACACCAACATGTGCATAGCCGTAGTGGCATATTGCCACTTTCAATTCAGTTGTTGACGCTTTTTTATAGATTTTTTGCCGTTGTCCCTCTTTGTTTGTAAGCATAGATAATGAATGGGATGTTGTCACTTTGCAGCTAATGCCACTGCTAATACAATTAAGACATCACTTTGAAACTGCCAACTTTTATAAGACAGAGAGGCATTGTGTGACAACAAAGTTTATAATTTTATGTTACAGTTGAGGGTTTTCCACTTTGGTTTCACAAGTTCAGAATGTTAAAAATGCTTCAGCTAAGCTCAGTTAAGCTGTGACCTGCAGAAAAAATAATAGCAAAATGAGGACTTCTGTTTAGGTCAAGTGAAACATTGTACCAAAGTACAATGACCTGAGGTCAATGACATTTTAGTCATGAGCAATCAGCATCCACTGTGCTGTTCAAGCCTCATTGGCCTCACTGATTGTGATGAGATCAATATATTGATACTCTGGGTGAGAAAGAGGCTGATGTTAAACAAATCCTTTCTTTTCTTCAAAAACTGCACTTTTTGATTCTGTGATGTAAGCAATAACAATAATATCATTATGAGGAATTTTATCACACAATCAATAAATTGATTCATATACTGATTAACGACTTGAACTAATTTAAGTATGATGTCAGACCTACAGTACATTATTTATGAAGGGATTTGTTTACAATAAAGTACTAATGTAATGTACCCTGTCTTGCAGGCCATTATACAACAATGAAATTCTCATGAATCCTTTAGTTTGTCAAAAATACAAAATGCATGCTAATCTCATACATTGTTGACTCCATGCTAGTTGTCATTTTGTACTGTTTTAGCAGCAGGTACACAAAGAATGAATATACTCTTATATAAACATAAAATAATGAGTTCATACAGTCAACATTGGATACAAACAAACTGCAGCTATGATGTCATTGAAAATTAAACTTTATGGATACAAAACAAAATGTTTTCTAATGCCTTTTTTTGCAAATGAAATAAAGAAATATGTCAACCATTTACAGAATTTTTTTCAGCAGCTCCTTTGGTTTTTCTTGTTTTTTGGTTTTGTTTTTTTTTTCATCGCATTTTGGAGGAATGGTGTCCAGTAACAAGGCACTCAAAAATCAGCTCTATTTAGTAAAGTTTTAATATACTTCATTTTGTTACTTTGTAAAAGTAAAAATGCAACATAAAAATCTTCTTGAATTAAGTAAAACAATAGAAATAAGTAAAACAATAATAGTAAAACAGGCACGTAAACTTTAGTTTTACTCTCATAATGAGCAGCATGTCTTCACCACAGTCAGTAAGCAGACAGAGGAATAACTATGGTGCAAACTGTTTTATTAGCTGCTGTCAGTTCCCTTATGAGCATTAAGCTTTGGGGGTTTGTGAGTGTTCCATATGTAACGTGAGGGTTCGTCGGTGATAACTGGACCACTCTTTATAAAATGAGACTACAGGATGGAGACGGATAAC
>JAPZDV010000006.1:6290270-6316938 GCA_029814665.1 Acanthurus lineatus | reverse complement strand
CACTTCCAACAAATTAACCCAGACACATAAATTAACTCTTTTTGTAATATAAATTAACTGTACTTTTGAACCTTACACATATGTATATTGAAAGTATTTATATTTAGCTAGATATTGGTGTTTAGGCATATTTCTATGTATTTATATTTGGAGCCAAAAAAGACTAAACTGATTTCAAATGTTTCTTTGTTGAAACAAGTTAAAATTATGACAGGAATTGTGACCCAAGTGCAGATAGAACATACATTATGACAGCAAATAAAATCAATGCACTTGACTAAAAGTTCAGTTTTGTATGGTTTTCCTTAAAATAAGACTTATTTACAATGAAACACAAAAAATACTTTTTTTAGTTAAGCAAATTACACAATGCCAACACAGGTCACAAACTTGACTTCCTGGCTTTCATAAAGAAACAGCTGAGTATTATCTGCAAAAACATGAACAATAGGTTAATTTTCCTGTCTGTGCCCTGGAACAGGCCTTGGCTTAAAGCTGGAGCTGATCCCTGAGTGCTGCACAGTGTCTTCCCACTTTGCCTGCGTAGAGGTCAAATATAGAGAAAAAAGTCTTGCAACACTGGATGAAATATAACTATTGCAAACTGTTGTGAGAACTACTTAAGATTTTTAATGGACTGACTTTCAGTACATTTGGAAGTAAGAATCCCTGCCTCCTACCAAATGCATGCTGTGATACACTACCACCACTGCTACCACAACCAAGATAAGCAGCTAAAAGACTGTGTATAAATAAGACCCTTAATAATAAAATTAACATTAAACTTGATCTATTATTCAGCTTTGTTGGCACAATTTGAAACCATGTTATTCTTTTTTCACATTAATTGACTCAGGGGAGGTTGGCTAAGCTAATGTATCTTTTATAAATGTCTGGCTCCATACAGTCACATAACACCAAAGCAGGAAGCACCCAAGTGCAACCACAATATAATACAGTGGCCACCAGGGATGTCCAGTGGAGCAAATCAGGGTTAAAAGCCTTGCTTTAGGGCACCTCATTTGATAATTTGTAAGACATTTTCAAAAGCATCATTGCAGAGGTGCAAATACACAAGTATGCTCCCTCATTACTGGAACAAATTTGTTAAACATGTGACATTTGTTTTCTTACTAATCTTCCTCGAGGCACCTATTTTCCCTACAATCATGCAGACTTTGTTCTGGCCATAGCGATCCAAATCACGCAGACTCCCAACAGGAACAGCTGTGGAGTCCACTCCAGGGGAAAGGAGGTGTGTGAGTGTTTGTTTCTGCATGTGTGTTTGTGTGTGCGCGCCTCTCTGTTTGTGTGCATGTGTCAGTTTGTGTGGTGGGGTTCAGCCAAGGGACCTGAGCCCTCTCAAAGCAGCTGCGCTACTCTCTTAGAGAGGTGGTCCTAACATAGATGAGAACAAATGAATCAGGTATAAGCAGCAGTGATGTATTAGTTTGATCTATTTGTTCATTGTTTTGTGAAAAATGAAAAAAGTGACAGAGCTCATTTAAAGCTAATTCTAAATGCATTACTAATTAAAATCATGCAAGGAAAATTCATATAACAAGCATCTGACTCAATCAACAGTTAAATGATTAATGCCATAATAAAGCTTACATTGCATATACTACAATCACAGTCACTATTATAAATAAGCGCATGACTGACTGACTTGTTTTCTATCTCTCTCTCTCTCTGTGTCTCTCTGAGATGGTCAGTGTTGAATTAAGCGCACTTGAAGCCTGATTATGCATTCTTCCGTAATGCAGCCTTCAGTGGCCACTAATTTAGAAACAGAATCTTCCCCAGGGCTTCTTTCTGCTTTACTTGATATATATGGATTTCCATATAGATGAATCACCTCATATTCCAAAGGCAAGGGGCTATGAACTCGTGGGCAGGTCCTACTGGGTCAGGGTTTGGACCTCCATATTTTTCCTGGCAGGCCGTGCTTTCACACTAAACCAACCCAGAAAGCAGCGGTCATTACTGCAGGCGAGTCAAGCCCTTCTCTTGCGGTGTCAAACCAAATGTAAACTAATCTGTCAACCTAAATGTGCACAGCTCAGTATTCTGCATGTCTAAGAGACCCGAGGGAAGAAACTCATATACTGTACAGTATCAAGCAAAGACAAGACCACAGCCAACCAAAGGACCTGGAAAGCAAATGGGTTGTGCAGCATAAGAGGGAATAATGAAACAGAGATTTGGAAGAAATTGAGTGAGTGCAGGTTTGTGGTTGCAGGGGAAGATTTGTGTAAAAATCATTTTAGTCAACAATACTGAAGACTATGGTTTGACAAATGTGTAGTCAAGCTGGCAACAACAAAAAATGTTTACAGTTTGTGTTTTTATACTAATACCATTTTTTCAATTTTACATAAACTGTAAACAGTACATATTAAGTTGCCATAATTTTAATTCTGTGTTGGTCTATTTGACCTTAATTTTTCTTATAAGGAGGCTGGAACAGCTTTAAGTAGCATGACACTTTGCAAGATGGCTGCCAAACAGCAGACCAGTGTTGGAAACCACATCAAGGTTGCAAGTTTCAGTGAGTAATTTTAGCCAATGTCAGGACATACAGTCATGTTGAGGCAACCAAAACTGGATGTTTATGTGTGAAAATTACAGGAAATTTTCTAGTTGTGCTGAAGGAGCCTTCAGCAGATTTTTATTTATGTTTTTTTATATTTGTTGCAACCCAAACCTGATGTTTTAATTAGGAGGAATTGGCACATTTAGCAACCTTTTTTCATATGACAGAATGAATAGTTTCTACATATCATGGTTTTCAGACATGAACATTCCCAACATTATTTTCTGGCAATTGAGTTGGTGTAATTTACAGCAGATTTTTTTTTTAAATTTATATCTTGTCATGATATAATAACAGCATTGTGAGCTGTATTTTCTAATCCAAACATTGTGTTTTGGCATTATGTGGCCTACTTTTTGAAATATTTTTGGAGATGTGTGAAGTATGGCCAGCTTCACCTGTCCCTTGGGTCTCCTCTGGTTATTTGTGTGTGAAGATCCGGTCTAGGTGTGTAAAATGTGGCACATTTGTGCCTTCTGATCTCATCTGACAGAGCTGAGAAAAAATGGTGGTGACAAAACAGTGCTGATTTGTGCAGATGTGGACTGTCCTCAGGGAGCCCTTTTGCGCACGCGCTTCATTGATTTCCCAACTGAGGGTAACTGTGGAACCAGAGGTCACACCCCAGTGCCCTTGCACAGACATTCACCCTTTTAGGGGAATAGGATGTACATAGTAAGAGGGCAACAAAGTGTAATATCACCTTGTCCACACATGTTACCGCTCATGTCTAACGGCCTCCTGTATCAGCGATAGAACAGCTTTTGAGATGGGAAGGAGATTTTAGAACCAGATAGACAGATATATGTGATCCCAATAAGTAAACCTTGACATCCTGAGGTTAGTCTGGTAGTTGCCCAGTAAGGCTATTGGTTCTTTCCTGGTAAAGCACATTAGACGCCACTGCATCATTCGTCCCACACAGTCAGTTCAGAAGTGGCGTGTGATTCTCTCTCCGCACATTTATCATGCCATTACCGCTGAGATGGCAAGCATGGCCGAGGAATAAAAAAGAAGGAAACATACATTTTTAATGGCATTTGGAATTGATTTTACTGGCCAAAACATCAAGTACTGTTCACTGGACTAGTGGTTTTATATCATGGCTTATTCCATCATTGCACTTCCTCTGTTCAAGACCATCGGTCTCTATGTCAAGTTGCACATAAGTGTAGTTACAGTAATGTCAAATTTTCCATTCAGTATTTTGTTTTCCTTCCTGAAGTACTGCATGTGGAAAGGGAAAATTGAATAATCTCTTTAAAATAGATTATTGTTATATCATGTAGTTGTTACTTAATGTAGGAATTTCATAAACTTTTATTACCATTTCTGCCCAGATTTGTTTATTTGCAGGTAAAACAGTAAACTGCTGACATGCCCTCTTGTCCTGCCATTGTAAGTGCTCTTGTACAATCAGAATGTGAAAGACAGGATTGATTTATGAATCTACCTCCTTCTGCCCGGGGGTATTGATAGACCACTCGTCACACCGCATCTCATTGCCAGTATTGATTGCGCTGTATTTCAGGGTGGGGGGCTGTGACCTCAGCCACCGTTGTGGATTGCCTGACTGTCACTCACTTCACGTCAAGGGTCACACGCAGCCCTAATGCAACCCGTAACACCAGTGTGGGACCTTTCCTTCTTCTGTTCATGTAGAGCACTCTGTCTGATTATTAGTGATGTACTCCTTTGGATTGATACTTTCACTTTACTACAAATAATGAACCCATAACAAAATTGGGCACATTTGCAAATACATGCAACTAGCTCTTGTTGGGATTATAAAAGAGCGTAAGGACATATATTAGTGCAGTAAAACTAAAGCAAGATATGCTTTGACGTATCAGCGCTAAGGGAAAAAAAGCTCCTTTAAATCAGCACCTGTAGTTTGTGTTAGTTATTGAAATCTGAATGCTCTAATCACATGTAAATATACCTATTTATAAAAACCCGTGTGTTTACATGTGTTGGTGTGTGAAACCTGCTTGAAATATTGCAGGTTTGGACAATTTGCTCCCCCATTCACGTTTGTGTTGGCGTGCGTAGGAAAGCTCTGGAAGTGTGACAGGTGAAGCCTCCACCTGGCCCTGCTGGGTCCACCTGCTCCCTCGCTGGCAGGTGACACCGAGGGGGCCGACTGTTGCTATGGGGAACGGGCGGACCGGTGAAAAGGATTTCTTTTAGGGGCAATCTGGAGGACCATGGGTGAGCACTTAGTTCCTCAGGGTTACTGGCATCTGTTGGCGCTTGTGGACTGGCACAAAAGGCAACACATAATTAACTTCATTATCTCACCTGGCATTGTTAGTCTGGGTGCTAGCATATTCTTTTATCCTTTAACAGTGTGCAGGCTGCATTAAATAGGAGGTTGTGCATCGGTCTGCTGCTTGCTTCCTTGGTATATTTCTGTCTCTTGCTCATGTTCCATCGGAGCGCCTCCTCAGAGGCCCCCACCCCCTTCATGTTTTTACCATTATTGCTCCTATGACTGTGTGTGTACTTCTCTCCCTATGTGTTTTTGTGCAACTACTGCCAGTGAACACATAGGGCTTTCACTGACAGCATATGTTTGTGCTGCCTGGCCACGTGACTAGAAGGAATCCCGCATGTGGAATTGAACGCACGTCCTGTTTCTCAAACAGACAGTGAGCTGCAACGGTTGAAAAAAAATATTTTGATGAAGCGATGACTAATGGCCGGAAAATCCGTGACGGAATAATGCGGATACTGGTTTGTTTGCGCTGATTAATTTAGTGCACACAAAAAGGACTGGAAAATCAAACAGAATTATTAATTCATTTGAGTTTGTCTAAAGTTTGCTCCAGAAAATACAGCTCTAATCATAAGTATCTTCAAAAAAAAAACAAACAACACACTGGTGCATGTTCTATGAAAGAATATGATAATAAACAGTACGTTGAACTTAATAGTAATAAAAGTCCACTTCAAATCACATCATAAACAAGGCCAGTAATACAGCAAAAGAGGGTGCCATACTGCTGTTATTGACTGAAGAGGATGCCAGTAAATTTGCATTTCTCAACAGGATCCAGTAAAGGGGGGAAAAAATGGGGAAACCCCCTTGAACCAAAGAAAACCCACAGAGATTTCCAGTCTCATGGAAGTGGGCCTCGCAGCGGTAGCACAACGAATGGCATCCAAACTGTGTCTCATGAGTGAGGCGTGGGTTAGCACAGGATTACTCTACAACAGCACGCCCATTGGTTCAGAGAGGAAAAGACAGCTCAATCCGCTCCTGGGGGGAGGGGGCTGGGGAGGGGTGGTTCAGCGTGGAAAGATGAGGATCCACGATCCAGAGGAAGCATGCATGGGCGGCAAAAAAAAAAAAGACGTCCATAGAGCGTGTGGAGAGGAAAAGGCGGTAAAATGCGGACCTGAACAAATGTGATAATGAGATAAGAGCAACAAAGGTATATAATATGTAAGAAAAGGCTATATTAGAAACTGAAGGCTTGCAATATAGTTGCCATGGAGATGAGCAAGTCTCCCAAGCCTCGTCATTTCTCTGACTCCTCCCGTGAACGCTGGGATAAAAATAGACATGGGCAGAGAACAAAGAGCTATTTAAAAAAGAAAAAAGAAAAAAGAAAACGACAAGACGAGTGAAGAAGAAAGGTTGTGGAAAAATTGGGACGTGTAGAAAAGTGCATGTGTGCATGTGTGTGTGTGTGTGTGTGTGTGTGACCGGTGAATGAAATAGTGTGAAGCAACCATGCAACCATGCTTCTTCATCAAATGGTGGAGCAGAGTGAGTGACAGTCATAGCATGCTTGTCTGGGCAAGGAAATCCCAACATTACCATTTGTCATCATTAAAGCAACAAAAGAAGAATGTGAGTGGCTGCTGGCTTTGTCTTTATCAGCCCAAATAAGCATATATTCTGTTATTATTATTATTATTGTTATTATTATTGGTAGTAGTAGTATTAATCGTGGTAGAAACATTGCACACATTGTATGTATTGTGTGACAAAAGATATTTGTGGTTTTTTTTATTTTTTTTACCACAAAATCTACACTTTGATTGAGATCTCAATGATTTCTTCTGATTACACAGTGAGCTCTTAAACTTTTTGGTTAAGCTTTTACATATTGGGTAAAATAAATTTAACAGGGTGAGCAGATTTATTAATTTAATTTTTTCTATCTCTGAGCTCTTCACATTGTATCAGATATGCAAGGACGTGCAGTCAGGGGAAGAAGGGGGAGAAGAAAAAAAAATTATAAAATAAAATAAAATAAGTATTAATATTTTTCCACTTGCCTGTGCTTTAATGCAATTTCAGTGTGGTTCCGACAAGTTATGATCATTTTTATAGTCAAAATCACTGAAATCTTGTATTTCCTGTTCAAATACAATGGAGAGACGAGAGGTGAGCGTGTGAACTTGGCGCGTGCTTGGTGCCATTTCTCTCTCTGTTTCCAATATCCTGCTTGAAGACACTTTTATTATATGTATTAATTGCCATAGTGTTCAGTAATGTATTTCAATTATGTGTGTAATATTTAAGTCTTAAATATCTGCTGACTTAAGTCTTGCAAACAATCCAATACACTGTTTTTTTTTGCTAGCTGAAAATGGAGGATAAGATTTCGAAGCTAAGAAATTGTGAATTTATGCTATTTTATTAGAATTATGTGTTTGTAAATCTGACCTTGAAAGTCAGTGCCTCCCCAACCACAAACCTCACCGCACGTCACTGTAGATATCACATAATGTAGTGTGTGCCACGTCAGATTCTTGGTATGCAGTATGCACAAAGGAAGAGTAATAGAAAAAAAATCTTCTTATGTAGAATGCAAAATGAATTTAGGTGATTATGTAGTGTGTCGTTGTTCCACACTACTCCCACAATGCAATGAGCAAAAGAAAAGAAGGAATTTCTACAACTTAAAAAAAATATTTAATAAATTCTGGCTTTTGTTGAGAAATATTCAGAATAACAATAAGAGGATTAAATTTTAGTTTTGAGGTTCAAATGGCAACTGTTTTCAAAGATGCAGTTTTAAATGACATCTAACATCATACAATGTAGTGGGAATAGGCAAGATGGCTGAAATTTTATATTACAACAGTATATATCACAATCAGTTAAATGCTCTGAAAATTTAATAAGTGGTTCACAATAACCATATCATACCTCATCCCATTTAAACCTTTTCTTTTCTTTTTTAAGCTTTTTCATACAAACTCATTTCTCAGTCTGTAAATCCTCAGTTCTTTTCCCCACCTCCTCCCCTTGCTAATGAGTCCCTCCCACCTGAGATGCAGGCTGAGGAGGCAAGTAAGAGAAACAAAGAGAGGAAACGAGTAGCTACAGCACAAGTGAGGGACAAAAAGTTTGATCATGTATTTGAACATCTTAAATAAGTAATACAACTTACACCTGTACAGCATAAACACCAAAGACAGAGTCATTCCTTCAGTGGTTTGTGTATTCCAGCTGTGTATTACGCCTCAGAAAAGACTACAGAGGACACATCTGTCCATCCTCACTCATAGCTCCTCCAGCTAACCTCCTCTCCCCTGCTTCCTCTCTTCTCCATTTTCATCTGAGGAATTGAGACATACTTCAACATGGTGAGCTGAGACTGATGTCAGGATGAAGGAGAGAGAAGATGAGAAGGCACAGATAAGAAAATTAAAAGTGCACCATATTTACAACTTCATTCTCCTCCTCCTCCTCCTCCTCCTCCTCCTCCATGTTTTCTTGTCACCCTCTTCTTCTGCAATGGCTGGCAAATTAGCTTTGAGGTGCATTACTGCCACCAACTGTCGCTTTTATGTCAGACAAGACTGTGTTGAGGAGTCAAGCTGTCGAAATCACGTCTTCTTGAGAGACAGCTAGAGTCATGATGTCATGCAAAAATCCAGTTATGATTGGCTACATAGCCTGCTCTATTAACACAACAGAGACACTAAGGGACAGCTCCTGCAGTAAAAACAGTATTACTAAATCTTTACTGCATATATTTTTATCATCCCATGGCAGTTACCCTTTCACTACCAAGCCTCAGTACACAAGGTATAAAATAAAAAGCATGAATTTGCATCAAAAACTTGCTGGGTCAAAGCGGTAAAAGAAAAACTTTAGAAAAATCCTGAAATTGTGTTTTTGCTGACCTCAAGTGGTCTATATTCTTACTTTGCTCAGTTGGACTCAAGGACAATGTGACATAACTGCTGGGTGGGGTCATGGGTGCAACAGAGGACAGTGTTGACTGCACTCAACCAGCGATGCTGGATGTGACAGGGGACAAAACAAGACTGAAAATCTTTGTGAAAGAAGACTGATTGGCTTCTAAATGTGTCTTTGGTCTACAGCTGCAGAAGAGAAACTCTGGGTTTACAGTCAACCATGTCTGCTCTTTATATGCAGATTCATGCGTGCAAGTTTCATGTTCAAGCCATCAAAACAACAAACCCAAAATGGAAATAGGCTTCTTCTGTTGACTCAAGGGAGAAGACGGGCCCAGAGAGAGACCCAGAGAGTGGCAGCTGGCCCTGGCTAACAGGACAACTGCTAATGGGACTCCCCATCTGCTGCTCCTGTTTTCCTGCCCGCTGCACATCCAAGTGCCAACCTCTGTGCTTCTGGAAGATGTCCTGAGCTCCCCTGCTGTCTGGCATCTATAATCTCATAACATTATGTATCACCAACATCCATAATGCCCTGAACATTTGACACAGCAGCTTCTAGTGCATGAAATGAAATGGCAAATGATTAGATTTGTGGAAACCAGAAGTGGACAGTGCATTTTCCAAGATGTCGCACTAAAGTCTATTACATAATTTTCTCAAGGGTTTCCTCTTTTTTTTAAACACAGTTCTTTACATTTTTCACTTTACTTTTCTCTACATGTTTATTGTTTATTTTACAGTCTCACATTTTATACGTGTGCAGTTGAAACATTGCTATGATTAAACTGCCTGTCGTGAGGAAGTAATCTCACCTGGATCACCAATCACATGAAACTGCTGCTCACACAAATTATTTATTTACACTAGAAAAATATATTTTTCAGAATGAGCACTTTTTCTTTTGATCCTTTAGTAGAACTTATTTTTGATACATTTTTTAAATGCAGGACTTTGTATTTTTGTTTGATTTTTTTTTATTTTCATATTCAAAAGCAACCTCTGAAGTTGTTGTAAACTAAGGAATTCTGCATCATAGTGATTATTTGATTAAGATTTTTTTGCATGTATACCTCCTCCCTTTTGACCACTATCCTGAAAATTGCATTTGGTAAAAATTTCTCACTGTTGGTCCTACCAACATTCACTGCTGCACAACAACTCCCATTCATTTGGGACACAAACTGATGAGTACAGCAAGAGTTGTCTCGAGTGATGATCCTGCTTTTCCATTAAGTAAGGAGCATTGTCCCCCCGGACCTCTAATTTGTAAAGTGCAAAGCATCCGTCTCCTCTGCAGCATCTGTAATAGCCTCTTTTCTCTTGTGCTAGAATTATAGCGGCCATCAGTCACTTGTCTGCGCACCAGACACCAGAGTTATGATGATTATCTTGATGCGAGTGGCCCTCCACTTCCTCATTCCTTCATCCTCCTGCCTGGACCAGCAGCACATGGATCAAACCTGCCTGTGCAGCACCATCTGCTGACCACTGCTGTGATTCAGGATGCCTTCTCGCAGATGAATGAGGGAAAAGAAATTCTACCCCGACTCATGTTTTTTCGCTCCCTGAGTGTAATACCACTCTGATCCTCAGGATGGTGTCTCAATCCTGTGTCCTTCCTCTCCAATGACCGTCTGGGGATTTTATAGGCTTCACATACAGCAAATATGTGAATTTTTCTAATATTTTGCCTTATTATTGGCACAGTTTGTTCTAAAACTCTTGTTAAATGTGGTTGAACTCCCACGTAGGATTTCCTTTGGCTGTCACATGGCCCCTGATGTTTTTTCACTGCCTTGTTTAGAGCTGATAAGCAGAGTAATGTTGCCACAACCAGAGACACAAATGTGCACGGTTAGGAGGCACATGTAAAGAAATCAGAAGGGAATTTTTCCTGAAACAATTAGTGCATTTTCTCTTTTGTTTTAATAAGTGATGCAGAAAGAAAATTATTTCAGAATATTTAAGTTTGCCCACAAAGTTCATTTCTAAATGAAATATAAGGACTTTACTACAATGAGCCACTAGACATGTAAAAAGAAAACTGTTCAAAGGAATTACATTTAATATTTTGCTATGAGTTTTCTCAGACAGCTTCCTACCACAATGAATGAACCAAACACTTTTTTGCCAAGTTTCATTTGTTCTATATAAATGATTTCTGTTTTAATGTATTTCCACTGCATTTACTGGTTTGAAATGAAATGCATTAACTGAATGTTTTGCTTAATTAGTCATAGATATTCAACGTAACTGAGACATAATAAATCAAAGTTAAACACTGAGTCATGCTGACACAGTAAGGAATCTGAATAACTGGAGGTCACTGTCTGTTTGTTATATGTTTAACCACATTTGTTGTGGTTATAGGTTATGGTTTCATTTATTTTGACATGAATTTAACTTTAATTTCAAAGAGGACTTTTAAAATTAGATTGAAGAGACACAGAACGAGCTGCTGACGACTAAAGTTAAAAACTTATTTAACAAAGATGTCCTTTGTGTCACTCACAGATTGTTTGGAAGTGATGTTTCAAAATGATGAAATGAGTGAAAGATCATTTTAAAAAGCACAGCTGTTATTATTAGATTACACAAAGTTCAGTGAAGCACTTTGCTGACCCAGTCACTTGTAGAATGCATGTTCTGATCATCAGTTTGTCAAGGTTTTGTTCTACTTCTTTATGAGATAAAGAGGCTGTTTTTGCAACAGTCTGATCCCTTTTATTTTATTTTTTATTTTCAGCAGGATAAAATTAGCATTGTTTGGGCGTTGGCTAGTCACAAAGAGCCCTTTATATAGAGAGGAAGGTTAAGTTCTCTTTACAAAAAAAAAACCCCATCAAAATATGAACCTGTCTTTAGATATTAGACCGAAACAAACCCTCTGTCTCATTCTGTCAGTTACATGATTGACATATCAAAGTAAAAACACTGAATTTAGTTTTGGATTTGAGATCATTTGAACAATGTGTCTAAGATGATGCCATAAATGAAGACTGCTATTTTTGACTTTGTTTAAACAACAAGAACCACGTCCTGTCTGCTTTGATTACACGTTCACTCTGCATGCAAACACTGTGAAACCAATGAGAGGCTGTTTGAATTCAGCTGCCTACATATATTACTTATCATGTACAATGTACAGTACTTGGGTAACTGTACTTGTTGTTACTTTCCACCCCTGGTGCAAACACTCCATCAAGTTAACATGATAACAACTGAAACCTAAAACAAAGCACGGAGTCATGAAAAGTGCCAAAATGGAAAAATATCATCCTGATCAGAAATGTGAGTCATCGTGCAAATGAAAGACTGCTGGGTTAAAATTTAATTACTTTCTTGGTAACATCTGGTGCCTGATGCTTGAAGCATTTATCATACTGTATAGAAATAATTAAAATAAAGGTGGCAGGGAAAGTACTCACATCTGTTACTTCAGTAAGTAAGTAAGTAATAGCACAGTGTGGAAAAACTCTGGCCCTGTATCGAAAAACTTCAGTAAAATGTGAACTAATAAAATGTAAACACACTCATAATGTACAAGTTAAAAATAACATAAAATCGCTGATTATAATTAGTGATGCTTCAGTATGTAAACATCACTTTATGATGTAGCTGGTAAAGAGGGAGCTGGTTTCAAATACTGTATATACTACTTGGTTACTTAATCCATAATGAAACATCATAATTCTTGTGTTATTAACCTGAATTTGGAAAGTAAATAGTAACTTAAGTGGTTCAAAAATGTGTCATACAGAAAATGTACTAAATTTACCCTACAGTGTAGCAGAGTCGAAATATAAAGTAGAAAAGGAAATACTCAAGTAAAGTAAATATACCTAGAATTGTCATTAAGTTCATTACTTGAGTAAATGTAGTTAGTAGTGCACTAATAAACATATGTATTTTGATCTAACATTACTATATAATGTGTTGTAAAAACCTAAGCAGTACTGATAAAGTCGGGTTTGTCCTGTATAAATGCTAGATCTTAACATTTGAGCTCCTCAGTTAGGGTTAGTTCCAACTATGTTTGATAAATCTGAATCTAAATGACAGATGTGCGACGCCACATCAATACTGAAGATGTAGCTTACAGTTATGATGCAAAGATCGACTACGCCTACACTGAGCTGTTGAACTTGAGGAGTATTATTTCAAGGATCTTAAAGCTGATAATGCCTTTTGTGTAAAATATGATTTTCTCCAGAAACGTATTTCATGCAGTAACAGGAGACAGAACAGTGAGGGCAATGAAACCAATGATTTGAATTGTGATTGTGATTCATGGCTTCACTGAGCTGGCTTCAGGGGAAATAAATATGAGTAGTAAACTATTCTTCACTCTGCAGAGACTCCTGGGTCATGGTTAAAGAGCGTTTGCAGTCAGGACATTTGCAGGTGAACATTTTAGGGCCGTCTCTTTTTTAAACTGCAGTTCCTCAGGCAGAAACACAAAGAGCAGCAGCAGTAATACACATATCAGATCTAGACTCTGGCTTACTGTCTCTACAGTTGATCGTGAATGCAAAATAAAAAGAAAGAAAAAAGAAAAAAAAGGGCCTCATTACCACTCACAGAATTGCATTTCATGGTGAGGAGCAGGGCTAAATAACTGCCTCAATACAGCCAGACTCGCGACAGCCCCCTCATAACAGAGAATGCAACTATTCACACAACATCTCCCACAGCTTACACTGCAAAAAGCCACCTCCTAGCTTCTCTCATCACTCTAATTTCCCTGGGGCCTTTATGTATGAGGAAGTTTTTTAGAGATGGGTAGGCGCTCCACACATACAGTACACCCATCCAAACACTTCTGCCGCCGCCGTCTGCTCCCTCGTATTTCTGTAGTATGTCTACGATAAAAGCCTGTCCCTTTTTTTTTGTCTATCATTTGCTATTCCCAGCTGCAGGCTCCGTTTGTCATGTTGGTTATGATGGCAAGTCACTCCTAGTGCACTTTGTGCTTGCTCTCTTTACAAAGGACACACACCATTTAAATCAGTGCATAAACCTGTCATTCTCTCTTGAGACCCGATCTAGGTAGATTCATTATTCAGGGCACTTTTTGCACCTCAGGACTTGGGAGGTCCTCCATATTTTGTCCTGTTAGGCCGCACATGGCACTCTAATCAGCTAAAGGGATACATGATTTACATTCGCTGTCAGTTCTACCCTCTTGTATCACCATCCCAGACATGGCCAAGGTCACTTTGCAAACCAATCCAACAGATAGTCTGTCCGGTCTTTCTTTCTGAAGGCTGTAAACACTGAAAAAACTTGTTTTGCCTTTTGTGCTTAAAGAAGAAAAGAGGCTCAGTGATGTCTGTTTACGTGACGTGCATGGCATATCTATATACATCTCATAATATGGAGTCTATGTCTGACTTACATGACACAGTGGTATTTAACAGCCTAGCAGGCAGACAGAATTATGACCAGTCTAATAAGAGATATTAGTTGAAGTAATTGTCCTGAGCAAGACACTCCAGTAAAGATTATGTGTCATAGATATAAAGATTAAATATTATATTTCTCTACCATGAAAGACATCTGAAACTGCTTTAAAGTATCAGGCCAGCCTTAACTTTGTTCTAACATTTGTTTAATACAAGTTAGGCTGTTTCACAGGAATAGAGACTTATTTGTTTTATCCAGAAGTTAGCCTGCCAACCCTCGGGCTAACTAAAAGCCATGTTTCTATGGTTACAGTCAGTGACACCTGCTGACCAGACGCACCAGAGGACAAATAAACAGGAAAATGAAATTCATAATTTGTGGTTTGATAGCAATGTGTGAGGCGAGTAAAGAGAAGGGAAGGAGTTTTTAGAGATGCAGTAACCTGTTGGAAACACACAGAAACATCAGGCTGAATGCATGTAAACTATTTCACTTGGTTCTTTCTTTTATTTCACTTGCAAGGCAATCGGACTGCTATAAGTCTAAAATCCCACAGGTCCATCTTGAAAATCTCCAACCCGATTCTTCTGTGTCCACTTAGAATATGACCAGACCAATCAGCGTCCTTTGATGTGAAAGAGGTGAAAGGTTTAAATTTTTAGGAAAGCGGCCACAAGCTATGAAACAATGACGGCTGCCAAAGAAGTTAGCAAGGAAGCTGCAATAGTGGCAGATTTATTAGAACTGGACAACATTTCCTCATTAAAGGAAGAGCAAAGAACAGCACTGAAGGCTTTTCTTGATGAAAAAGACGTTTTCGTTCTTCTCCAGACTGGCTTCAGACAAGAGTAATGAATGTAACCAACAGGACATTCATCCAATCTCCTTCCAACTTTTCCTAAGGAATGACCCGCCCCTTCCAAACACTGCCTATGGACTGTTTACCAGATGAACATGTGAAATACGTCCTACGGATATTTAAAACATTCCGTCTGGCATGTCATGTTATCCTACTTTTCCTTCTTCCTTCTTACTCTTTCCTCTTTTTTCATCCCTCTATCTCCCTTTGTACACTGATATACACACACACAAACATATACACACCTAGAAAAACACATATAATCTCATGATAAATAAAGCAAACTATCAGAATATTTCCGCCATCAATAGATTTAGGAAAAGTTTAGGAGAGTTTACACTTTCTAATTGTACATCAGGTAAAGTAGTACTCAGTAATATTAAAAGTAACCAGGTGGCGTCCACTGCCACGAATGTGAACAAAACAGTAGCTGCCTTGGTATTATAAATATATAATCATGATAGTCACCTATTCACCTGTTTTTACTCTCTGTTTCACCAGTATTCTTTTTCTCTCTCCTTCTCCCTCTCATTGTCCTCCTTTCTTACACTTTGTGCGTTCAGAAGGTAAACATAACAACCAAGTCACAAAGTCTCTCTTATGCAATCAGTTGCAGAAAGATGTGGAGGAGTCCATATCAGTTCATAACCTCATCCTGATGAAATGTTGGGTTGCTGTGGACAAGGCACTCTGTATATCCATCTTTAAAAACACAGTAATTTTTTGAGTGTCAGTTAAAATTGTAAAAGGGCTTTAGCATGGCCAACGTCTGACACATCACTTCCAAATGCACATTGTTGCAACAGTTAAGAACTGAACTGTGGGATCAACAAAGCCAATTAAAGGCAAACTTGCACAGCCATCTGTCAGCATGAGCAACACACTGCTGTTTTCCAGCTCTGTATCCTCCATGGAATCCTTTTATGCTGTGAAAATTGATTTCTCACCTTTGGGCCAAACGAATGTGTGGTGAGAAACAGTCTGCTCTTCATCAGGTAGATGTGATGCATCTCACTGGGTGGCATGTTGCAGGAAATGGATGTTCGCTTATGCAGGTGGTTACTGAGTAAAACAAACTGGACTGAAGATATTCAGAGTAAAATGATAAAACACAGCAGACCCTCATTTTAAGAAGATATTGTTATTTTGACTTATAATAATGAGACAAAGGCACCAGTATGACTGATTAAGATTAATAATGGCGTAAATAATGTTCTATTCGACTACTCGGGTGAGTCATCATTCATTTTATCAATTAGGAGTATTGGTGCATGTATCATAGCACTGTGCAGAGTATAAGAATATCCATCATGCTGCTGTCTCAAAAATGAGAAAAAGACAAAATGTTGCTGTCACATCAGCTGTCTAAAAAAAAAAGAGAGAGAGAGAGAGAAAGAGAACAGACGACACAAAAGCTGTTTCCCTAATTCGTTTTGGATGTTAGGTGCTGATAGCAAAAACAATTACTGTAGCTTTTGGCAGCGATTCCACCAAGTGCTACAAGAGCACAAATAACAAGGAAACAGACCCAGAATGCCACTGCACATTAAAGTGTACCAATGAAAAAAGTCCCTGAGTGAACAGGACAGGCCAATCAACCTGAGCGGACACGGTGCTATGACGAGCAAGAGCTTTACAGTCAGTGAAAAAGAAAACTCACCTCTCCATTATATACTGTGCTACAGGGAAAAAGACACTGACTCATATGAACATAAAATGTCACCATAATAAAGCACCAAACAATGGCGGAGGGATTGTAATGGAAAACACCATTGAAAGAAGGACACACACACGCTATAAAACACCTTCAGCTCTGCAAATGCTCCCCATTGCAGCTTAGCATAAAACCACACCAGCACACGATTTAAAATACCGTGTGTGTAGGGTTTCTGAATGATCACTGAGGGTTGTGGTACTGTAATAATGAGCAAAATAGGAACAGGATGTGGAAGGAAAACGGGGTCGCAAGAAGAAGTAGAGGAGCTTCTGTACTGTAGTGTGAGAAGGGAAAATAGGCCAAGGCTAATCCCAAACATTACAGCTCAGCATATGATTAGAGGGTGCAGGAGTAATTGCGTAACCAAGTATGTCATTAAGTCATAAAATAATATTTTTTACTGATTTAACCTTTCTTATTCTGTTTCGTACATCCACAGAATTGTAAATCTTTAAACATGGTAAAATCTTGAGCTTACGTGAACCCATGAAACTAATTCTGTAAGTAATCGGGCTGAGTATTCCTGTTTTTTTTCCCTGTGGGTGACCTGTGGGTGGCTAAAACCTGGCCTAACCCAGTTCAGTTTTATACATACAGTAGCTTTTCCCTGAAGATTGCAATACAAAAGCCTAAAAACAAAAATAAAAGCAACATAATAACCTAAAAAAGCAAAAATAAACAAACATTGTGAGAGGGCTAAAACAAATCATAGATGCAGTATAGAAGTATAAATCAAAAACAAACACTTTTGTTGGAATTCTACAGTACTCATTACTATCAGTAATGATCGGAGCTTTTCAGCCATGTAAGCAGCATTGTTCTCTGAATGAGCATGTTGGTTGACAGCCAACCACTTTGGTCCAGAGAGAAATATTTTAACAGCTATCTGATGGATTGCCATGAAGTGTGCAGAGACAGTGATCTCATGACCACACAGACATCCATGTATCCAACAAGATGGATTGTAATAACTGTAGCGACCACCTGTCTCCTCATCTCTGGCACCAGCATGGCAGCATTTATGTCAAAGCACTGCTGCACCAAATCCTGCATTCACAAAATGTTGGCAGGATGGAAAACACAGTAAAATGCTTCGGGTGGTTCTTTTACAAGTGAAACCAGATGAAAAAACTGTGACAACTGTGTAAATTGTATTGGTATTAATATTTTAGATGCAACTGCCAGAGATGTAGGCTTTGCAGCTATGTTAGCAATAGTTTGTTGAACCTTCCTTAGTTCCTTTTTAAACTGTGAGAAATGTCTTCACAGTCAGAAATTCCTGATCTCTCTGACTGCGAAATATAACTAAGAGGCTGATGCTGAATGACATGAGGTAAAAACAGCTCTGTGAAGAAAGCGTGCCTGTAAATTTTCAGTCTTCAAAACCACAGGCATACCTAAAACTGATTATTAGTACATGAAAATCTATTAGTACCATGTTTCTGTAATATTCCTTGTATTTTCTCTTTAGTACATTTGTGTTAACTGAATCACATCCCTGCTGAGCATATTAACTAGTGTTATAGATTTTTGTTATGAAAAAAAGAATGTTCTGGAATAGAATGTACTAATTCAGAAACAAGTGTTCTAGAGGGCTTGTTAATTTGTAATGTAGTATTCAACTCCAGAAGGTAAAGCAGGATTTCTAATTCCTGTTGCAAAATAGAACATTCTAAAACAGAAAGGTCTGGATCTAATCTAGGTCTGGATGTAATTCAACATGTATTATTATAATTCAGTTTAGAATGAATTTAGAATTTTGTATTAGAAGATTAAATTGTAGAACATAGAAATAGGATCAAATATTTAGCTCCTCTTCTAAAACTCTATTTTCACTGTCAAGAACATAATATTCTGGAGTGGAATGTTCTAATTCACAATGGAATGTAAAAATTTATCATTTAAAATGATTTATTGTAGAGCATAGGAATTGTATAGAATATATGGTTCCCATTTTTAAAATTCTATGTTCTACAAAAGAATGTTGTGAAATGGAATGTTATGGTTCAGAATGAAATCTAGAGAAAGTATTGTTTCTAGTAGAATGGTTTATTCTACAACGCTATATTGTATTCTGGTCAAAAACAACAAAAAAAAAAACATTCTGGATTGCATCAGCAATTCAACCGATGGAAATTCTTTACAGCTTCCCTGTTTATTTTCAGAAAAACAGGCCCATCTCTGGAGTCCGGCTGTTGGCAAGCTGAAGGGTTGTTCCAGTTAGATAAAAAGAAAAGCCCAACATGTTTTCTCACAATCAGCTGTGATAAAACATTTGGCAGGTGCTTCAGTAATGCTGCTGGGACAGTCATGCATGCACAGCTGGATAGCTATTCTAATCTTGTGATGTAAACTGTTGGAGATTTACTTTTTTTTTAATGAAAACACAATTTACGTGATCATGTTGCAGATTCAAGTTGTGGTGTTAGAATTGGATTTTTAGCAGCTTCTTTCTGACGTATCAAGCTGTGCTCACTGTTGCTGGGAGGACACCGGGTCATAGTGGCACTGCAGATGAGTCAGTGCTCAACATCCTCATAGTTCTCACTGAGAAGTAGAAGTCAGGATGTAAATATTTCATTGCAGAGGATTCATACCCTGTGTTACCAACCCTTTCAATACTTTTGTTCTAGCAGGTGTGTGTTAGTGCAGTCCGTGTTAGCCATGTTGCCCCATAAAGCTCCAGCTTGGATAGTAATGAGTTAATACATAGCACTTCATATTGTACAACAAGACAAGCTCATGTACAGACTTTGTTTCAGAATTGTGCACATTTAGATACGAACAGAATCTTGACTGACTGGTGAGACAATTGGTTGCTGGCAGATTGTTTCACACTGTCAATAAAGTGAGAAAAGCTAAAAAGTTACTGATTACTGAAGTAAAAACAAAACTTAACACTGAGATTTCACCCAGTACATCTAAGGTTGCAGACATGCTCATAAGGAATTAACAGGTCTAAACGGTACTTTCTCAGGCAGTCTGAAAGCTGTAGTGAGGTTTACATAGTGATAATTTCATCCTGGTTGATTAAAAGTACAGTAGCTGCATGCTGCGCTAATTAGAGAAGACAGAGTAAGTTTGGGCTGGGAGCAGAGCAGAGGGTAAACTAATCAACTAATCCAGCCAAGAGGAGATGAAAGTAATGATAGGTTTCTTCAGGTCAGCAAGGGATAATAAAGGAGAAGGAGACGGTAAACCACTGTTTTCATTTGATCATTTAAACAAAGATTGGGGTGTGTTTCTTTGTAGCTGTGCTCACTAACAGCTCAACATAGAAGCATTATCTCTAGGTTAAGAACCACTGTTGCATGTCAACCTTCTCTCCCTCTCAATCCATCCTGTCAGATACTTAAAGCTATAAAATAAAACTAAATATTGTCCAAAATTAATGTTAAATACAGGAATTTGACCAAAATAAGTACAGTAAAACATTAACCAGCTGTTTTCAGCAGAAGACTTTCAGGGTTGTAGGTACATCAAAAAAATCACAGCCCCCTTTTAACATACCATGAAAACTGTGCAATCATTCATTTTTAATAAAAAAAAGTTATATAAAGGTTGCATCCAAAGATTCATTGCTGTGGTCCTGAATCACTGACAGCTTCCCTGCTCTGTGGGTTGAGCACTCTCAGCCAGTGGTAATAAGCACCTGCAACAAGCACACCATCAAAATTTATACGCAGCTACACTAACCAATGCCGCTGTTTGTGGCGAGATCCCTGACAAGCTCTCACAATTTATTCCCAACATTCCACCATCTGCACAGCTGTGGAGGCATCTCTGACAAGGCCAGTGCACTTATGTTGTCAAATGAAATGCGCTGCAACATGTCAGTTCATACTCTGAACCAGGGGAGGATTATGTCGAGAATGAACCGTAAGAGTGGGGGCATGATTCTGTTGTATCTATCCATCTCTCACTGTACTTTCTTTTTACATATTTTATCCTGCAGTAAACGTGAACGATGTTTTTGAACATGCCATATCCTCTGTGTTTTACACATGGCCCTGAAGAAGCTTAAGTGGAACAGTTATAAAATGCTCAGCTGAAGGAGTCTTATAATTGGTAAGTCTAACATTTGAATTACCAGTGTCCAGTTTTAAAGAGTGAGAAATGACCTTTTCTTTCAATGGAAAGTCTTTGCATTCTTTTTGCATAGCTGTACACTAAAAAATGTAGAATACAAGCAGCAGGCTACATCAGGTGAGCATCTGAGGAAAACACATTGCAGAAAAAAGTCATTTTTCCTACCCTGTAAAGTATTATTGTAACCTGAATAACCATATGTACTCCTTGGAGAGGGAAATATTATTTTGTCCATACTGCCAGGATATGAACACACCAACACAGAGAGCAATTTTTAAAAGTGTTTTTGATTTCCATCATGTCACTCAGAATACATGCACTTCCATTTATCAAATGTATCAGTTCACACTTACTCCGAGACATGTGTGTGAGTCACGCACCACCCCAAGACATCCAGTGTTTTTCCATTTCAAGTTGTTTGTGCCTTTTCTTTTCTTTTCCTTTTTTTTGGCATGCTAAGTGAAGCATAGTCGACAGCTGTTTAAAATCACACAAATCTCCTGCTGTTTTATGTTCTGAACTTATTTAATGGGATCAAGGCTCTCCGAGTCACGAGCTTCTGGTTTCACTGAAGGCAACATCAATGCACTGATAAGTAAAAAACAATGCTGGTCTCTGAAGTCTGATGTTTCTGATGTAAGTCAGCCTGGTGAAGACAGTTTGGCCGGCTGCTGTCCTTTCAGTGTGTCACTTTTGATGTTGATTCTCGGAGCCTGCAGCCAGAACAGCAGCTATACTTGTGGGTACAGTACAACAAGACTATAAGCCAAATGCTAAATCCAGCTTGCTAACATTCTGAAGTATAGTAGGTATAATATTTAACATGTTCACCATTTCATTTTGACACCTGCTAATGCCTCCTAAACACACTGTACAGAAGAGGCTGATGGAAATGTCATTAATTTTGCAAGAACTTGGTCATAAACCAAAGATTTAGTCAAAATTATATTTTAAATATCATCAGTAAAAAAAAAAGTAACATCTGCATCCTTACTCCATACCACAGAACTTTATTATGATTAATGACAATGTTTTGATGCAACTTGCATCTTTGTTGGGTATCACAGATGTTATAAAATATAGGCTTGTTCTCCATTTTGCTGGCAATCTACTTTTCTTTTATTGATGATGCTGTCTGGCTAACTTGCACATACCTGATGTGTGTGTAAGCACTATTTTTTTGATTTAATATTCTGACCAGATGATGGCACTCAATGAAAATTAGAAGATCATCAGTTATTTACAATTCATCCTGAGAGCTTGAATGTCTAAAGCAAAAGTAACAGCAAGAATAGCCACGATGTTTCAGTCTGGACCACTGTGACCTGAAATGAACAGCTCAGTAATCAATATCACCTGATTATAATTACAGCAACTTTGGCCTGTCAATCACATCTGATTATTTAATCAAACTATAATCACTGATTTTTCGGGGGTGTTCGGTGAACCTGCATTTTAACAACAATAGAGGCAAAGCAATAAGATGCATATGGATTTATAGCAAGGTTTCTGCCTGACGTGTCAAAATGGGACACATTAAGATTTGACCCTGTGCATTGGTGCACCTTCTGCACCTTTGTAGTTTGGTTGTGTTCAGGTTTCAAAAATTCTTGGTTCTTCAGACATGACGAACTTTGTTTCGGATTGAAGAAAGATTATGGCTAATAGGACAAATGTAGTTTAAAGAAGGAAAATGTTTGTCCATTTATGAAGGAAAGGAGAGTGGACGGATTGATGGGTAAAGTACAGGACTTTTATACAGAAGAGTGGGGTTTGATTTCTGTGTGAAACCAAGTGCTGACATAAAACCACAGCCTGCAATTCATTGCCAGTAGGATGCAATAATTCCCCTACCATAGCACCTGCATCTGTATACTTTAAGGTAAATATGGAAGTTATTTCTAGCAAGAATCAGCAACTCTTCCATTGTTATTTCTTTTTCTTCCATTAATGCTGTTTCTAGTGTGGGGTTAATAGGACCAGCCATAGCTGCAAGACTGCATACCACAGGAAGAAATCCCCACTGTGATACCTCAAGGGGAGAGCCTTATTCATTCCCTCCCCCACATGTATTTTCAGGAAAATCTGATCATTAGTAGTGGATTTCTTCGAGGTTCAAGTCCGCATTTCTCACCTCGACATTGCAGCTCCATGGCCTCACTGCCAGGGAATTAAATTTATAGCTTGATGTAGAGTTCTACCACTCAGTGCCCAGAGCAAACAGGGGCTTATTCTGTTCAATTTGAAATGTGTTATTCAAAATAGTGTCCTGCGGTGTGATGGCACAGCCACCTCATTATCAAAATATTCATTCATCAAATTCAGAGGACAGAGAGTCCTTAAATGTCAGTCCATGTGTATGACTGTGAAACCCTGACACTGTTCCCTGGTAATTGTCCCTTGTGGGAGCGTATAAAGAGAAATAATGGTTCCGGCGTGCTTTGCAGGAAACAGACAGTGTTATTAGTTACCAGCTCACTACTCAGTAAACACAACATCTCTGAGCTGTGAAGTACTATAATCAAAGAAATTAAAGCATTGTAATAAACTTAAGCAAAAGAAGCACTCAGATCAGACAGTGATAAGTAAAAACGGCATGGTGAGCTTGGCATAAATTAGCTGCTTTTCCATCGTTAACATTTAATCACAGAAATATTATTCTAATGTGCTCAACGGAGGATATACATGCAAAGGAAAATCAGATGCTGAGGAGGTCTTAATGAAGGAAAAAGCTTGACAGTTTGCTCATTGACTTTCTTGCCAAAAGAAGATTGATACCACTCTCATCTGCCCCATAATAAATCTAGGAAGAGTAAGCTAACTTCCTTAGCACAAATGCTGAAGACAAGCGGTCACAGTTAGCCTCACTCTGCTTAAAAGTGCTTTATAAAAGCTATGTAATGGCACCTCTAAAGATCATAAATTAACCTGTATCAACCTCATGTTGTTTTATCAATGTATGCAATGAAGTTTAAGTGTAAAAAATGTCATTATTCTTCATGCCAAAATAAATTATCTACCAAAAGTCCACCCATGGAGGCTTCATATCAATTTAATTAATCCAGTAAATTACATTTCTGTAGTTTCTACTTACTGCTGAAGTGATTAGTAACAGATTCAAAATCCAATAAGCAAAATTCTTAATTCTAAGTGCAAAAGCCCCAAATATTTACAGATTATAGCATTTTAAATATTGGTAATTGCTTCTTTTCTCAGGTATGTTTATGTTATTTATGTAAATTAAATATATTTGGGTTTTGGTCTGATTGGCAGAGAAGCAAATTAAAAATGCTTTCTTGGGTGGTTTTCCCTATTTTTAACAATTTGTATACCACAGAATATATTGAAAAACAACCAAATTTAAATCAAATTAGTCTATAATGAAAAAAGTGCATTAAAAATGTCTCTCATTAAAGTAAATAGGTGCAGAACATCAGGGTGTCAAAATTACTTTGAGTGATAATGACAACAAGTATAACTCTGTTTTCTGGGCTGAAAGAAGCCGCAGGATGACTAAGACCCACCACAGAGTTGTGTTTGTTGATTTAATATGCTTCACTGGAGGCCTTGCTGCTGTCTCAACTGCACATAGAGGGACATACTAGCCACTGTCAAACCCACGCATACCTCTGTGGAACACACACACGCACACACACACATTTCTCAGACCAACACTTGCTTGTGATCTCTTGTGTGTGTGGAAAAAAAAAAGGAAAGGAGTCAGACTGGAAATTGTGTCCGGTGTTACACAGAGCTTGTCCTTTAGGATGTGCCAGAGCTGTGCTTTGAGTTGTGACATTTGAATTGGGGCTTAAAGGCACAAGAGCTCCTCCATGTTGATTATCGCACTTTGACACATCCGACACATCTGGGAGGCTGCTGAAGACTTAAGGTGATTGTGGACATGAGGCCATATTGGCTCATTGATCACACAAAAGATCGGGCTTGCTTCAGAGCCTTTCATTACCATAACCCCTCTGGTCAGTGTAGAGGTCACGACCCTCATTGTCAGCCTCTTTCTGCCTCCATGTTGATCAATTCAGGTCATCAGACGGGGTTTATTGATTGGTGGAAATGGGATATAATCAATCATTTTTTTAATTTCTGTGGAATCAAAGATCCAGTCATGCCTTTAAGTAAAAAGCTGAAGTGGATTAGATTACAATGGCTGACTCGAACTTTTCAGTAAATGATTTTATTAACTACAACCTGCCTTTGATGTAAGTGATAAATTACTGAAAGCCACCAGCTTGAGATGAATTTTCTGACTATACGTCCAAGATACAGTGAAGTCAATTTCCCTCCACTCCAGCCACTCACTACTCTTTTTTTTATATATATTCTCTTCTGAAGATGCCTTTGGCTGTCGATGAAAGCCCTGGCTACGTATTTTCCAGCTTTAAAGTCGTCACTGTTCATCCTTGGCTGCAGGCTCAGGGTGTTTCCACTGTACCTCTGCTTTGTACCTCCATATGCCTAATGTACAGCATTTACTGCATCTTCCCCGTGGCACTGTAAGCTCTCCAAAGCAATCAGAAAGCTGAATGATGGACCTTTGCAGAAGGTCAGGTCCTACAGGAGGGTGTTTGTTTTCTTTGGCATGCCAGCAAGTTGACTTTTGTATGCTTGCATTTCCCATTCCCTTGTGTAACCGGGCTGACCTAACTTGTGCCTACTCAATAATTCTTTCTGATTTTATTTCCACCTAAAATGCCATAATGATGTATGGTTGTCTCTCATAAGACATCAATAATTAATTTCTGTTAGTTTACTTTGAATTACTGCTTGCGTGCACTGCAGTAAATGGTTGTGCTGCCAGTGCCAGCTGCCAGCTGTATCTAAGGAAAGACCAACTTTGCATCCTCTTAGGACATATCACAAGTGCCGCTGTGTCTCTCCTCTTTTCCAGATAAGCTTCTCTCCCTCTTCATTTCCTGAAATCATCACATTTCTTTACTTAATGTGTGAAACCTTTTCTATAACAAGGGATCAACAAAAATGATCTTTAAAGTGATTTTGGTTCAATAAAAACTTTACTCACAGTAGACTCTCTAATGGAATATTTGATTGGATGGCAGAAATTGTAACAAAGTGACAAAGGATATAATGTTTTTTGTGGAAATAAAGTTTTATATGCACATTATGTATAATATTGTAAGACATGAAAGGCTCTTACATGCCTTATTCTATTATGTTTTATTTAAGGACCATGTTAGCATACAATTCACTGTCAGGTGATTTCAGTTCACAGTTTTATTCAAGGATCTGAGGTTGTCATGTCTGTGTTACTGCTGTAGGAAATGTTCCAGGCAGAAATCAATCTTTCAGGTATTCTCCATCCCTTCAATTTGAAAGAATGGTGTCTGCTTCATAAAATCCACATCACAACTGCAAAACGCTTTGAAGCCTATAGAGCTGACTGGCAGCCAGGTTCTTTTTCAGTGATGCTATATGTAGTCGAAATCACCAGGGCCTGTCTGAGGATGCACATCTAAGAAATGGATACTATGTGAGGGTTTTTTTTTCACTTGATACAAGCTTAAACAAGAAAGATACAAGTTAATACAAGTTTGGGGCTCAACAGAATCTTCCTCTGTGAAAACTACACAAAAATCTTGAACTAAAAGTACAAAATACATTTTGGCAAACAAGAGGCCTTATATAATGTCATTGTTATTGTCATTACAGTTGACATGTGAAAGGCTCAATGGTATAATGTGTGGACCTTACAAAATGGTCCCTCAGGAGCTTTGCTGCATGTCATCCTGCTAATCCTTCCTTCTTTAAGGCATGTGATGGAGACCAATCAAAAAATAAACAATAGTATGAATTA
>JAPZDV010000006.1:6252848-6290170 GCA_029814665.1 Acanthurus lineatus | reverse complement strand
TGAGGATGCACATCTAAGAAATGGATACTATGTGAGGGTTTTTTTTTTCACTTGATACAAGCTTAAACAAGAAAGATACAAGTTAATACAAGTTTGAGGCTCAACAGAATCTTCCTCTCTGAAAACTACACAAAAATCTTGAAATAAAACTACAAAATACATTTTGACATACAAGAGGCCTTATATAATATCATTGTTATTGTCATTACAGTTGACATGTGAAAGGCTCATTGGTATAATGTGTGGACCTTACAAAATGGTCCCTCAGGAGCTTTGCTGCATGTCATCCTGCTAATCCTCCCCTCTTTAAGACATGTGATGGAGACCAATTAAAAAATAAACAATAGTATGAATTAAAAAATCTTTTTCCATCACCCAGCTACTCCATAATCACATTATTTGAAGATGAGAAATAAGTCATAATTCTCTCTTGGATTACAAAAGCAGCATTTATAATGTAGTTCTTCCTCCACCATTATTAGAATTTTATGAGCTCTGTCAATAGCAATGTGTTACTATTACCACAGCACTCCTACAGAGCCAAGCTTTTGCTGGACTTCTTTCTTTTAATATTAACATTGATTGTGCATTATTCATCATGTCCTTATTATTCTATTTAACTTCAGCAGCTTAAAAACAGCTGAGATTGATGTAACTTTATAGGAGAGTTCTGGGTTAAAACTAAAGCATTATACAGTTTCATCCCCTGAGGTCCTGTTCCAAAGTTTTCTTGTACTCTTTGTTCAGTTTGTGCCTCTAGTGAGATTTTAAGAAACTTCTTGGAGTTATGCTTTCCAGGTAATTCACTACAATATTTCAAATACGATCAGTCATTTCACCTTGAGTTATTCTACACAGCTTAATCAACTTCAGACTTTTAACAAGATTTGATATTGGCTTCTTGCACATGTAGTTATGACATCTTTTAAACATCTTCACGGTGTCTTGGCAGCTTGTAGACATATGAGGGCCACCATCAGCTTAAACAATAGAGTGGAGGGATGATAAAGATTATTATGTTATGCTTATTTTACACTAATGCAGTGTGGGGTTTGTATTTAGTAAATTTATATTTTTATTTAGTTTTTCTGAGACATTTAGTCAAAGTGGCAAAACACACTCTAAGGATGGACCATGGAGAATGTTTCAAACATTTGAAGCAAGTAACAGAAAAGTTAAGATGATGGGGGTTTTCCATGAGGAATAATAAATAAGTTTGTGACAGAGGAGATAAGCTGTAGAGCTCATGTTACATGCACAGACGGTTCAACTGTGCAAGTGACTATGCAGAAAGTTTAAAGTGAAAAACTTTCAACATTGTCTGAAAAAATGAACAACATCGCTCTTCATCCAGTCATCTGCTGCCTTCATCTCAAAAAATCACCTGAGCATGGCAAACAAGTAGGATGCTGAAATCAAACGTGGCAGACAGAGACAGAGATGGCTGCAGGAAGATGGATGTTTTCCATTTCCCTCATACAATAAAATTAGATTTTATTGCTGTTAACAGGCTATTAGAAGTTTATACTGAGAAGACCATATGCTTTTTTTTAATTAGCCTTTTTAATCAGAAAGTTTTAGTAGAAGTCATTTAAGAGTTTAAAAATATGTGTATGTTAGTTTTCAGGTGTATTTGTTAGAAAACAAAGCTGCTCATTGTCAGTCATCATCCAGACTCTCACACAGGGTTGTTCATCCTCCTGTGGATGCACAACACTGAGCTCAGTTTATGAAAGCATCAGATGTAGGGTTATGATTCATTTCCACTTGATATAAATTTGAATTACCTGACAGTTTTTAATTGAGTATCTTTTACTAACTGCTTAACAAACAACCATCTGTAATTTGTATAGAGTTTTATTTTGCTTTAAAGGCACGTTGTTATGTACTGATTCTGTTTAGCTATAAAATGCTTGGACAGACACTACTTATCGTTATGTTATTAAATGTGTCTGTTACCACAGTAAAATGTAAGAAAAGACTAAAATTAGAAGTGCAGTTTTGAACACTGTGTGAACATCAGGCTATTAAGTGTGCTTGTGTGACATTACAACTGGTTTTACAAGAGTCACTTACAGCATAGAAGTCATCTCTTTGTTCATAAATTATTCAGAATAATTCCAGTTACCAAGTACACTCCTGTTATGATGGACTGCCCCATAATAAATGTAATCAAATATACCTGAGTGAACAAGGTTCTTACATATATTTAGGCTGCTCATATTAGTGCAAAATTACCTCATTTTATAAACTATATACATTCAAGCATTCACATTAAGTACAGCCTATAGGGTGACTGCAAATAGAAAAGTACCCCTCTAGTGAAATAAACAGCACACAGCGGGGAACTTAAGTCAGTGTGTTCCAGTAGCAGCTAACCTGTGCAATCTTCAGAGAGCTATTTTTGAGAACAAATGTAAACTTCTGTTCTGTGCTCAACAGAAAAACAGGCTACAACACACCTCTGTGACAAGCGGTGACTGAACAGGTTTGTGGAGCGGGGTTTCAGTGTAAATATGCTCCTGGTTTCATTTCAGCCTTCTTATCAGAGATATAATTTGACCCAGAATCTTGAGATAATGCAATAAGATTCAACTACCAAAGCACCAGTGGAACCTAGAGAGCCAGGAACCATGGCTGGAGAATTGCTGTGAAGCAACATGTTGTACCTCTTGTCCTCAGAGCAGCATCCCGTCTTGTGTGGAAAATGCCAGAGTGTCATCTGGGATTATTTTGAGCAAAGTGATCTGCATTCAGATTGCAGCTGTAGTTTTTGATGGGATTTCATTTGAGATGCATGAGACACAGTGGTACTCTCAGGGTCTCATTGTATGCTAAGTATCACCCCTCAAATTTACTAACTCCAAAAAAACTAGACAAAAAAATGAATGTCTACCAAAAAAAAGTAAACTTCAAGATTTATATGGCAACTGCACACTATTTTCAGCACCCAGCAGGAAGTAGTGCAGCAGTCTTGAGGCCTATTCAGACCAAATCAGGATTTTCAGCAATCACAGCAGGTTTATGTGGCAGTGTGGGAGGGTTAGCCCATTTGTAAAGGCAAAAATGACGTCTTTGTTCTCCCACATGGCAGGGATGTTCAACTCTTCAGACTCTGCTCTGATCATTCGATCAGCTAATTGGCCACCACAGCATGGCGTTGGTTGAGTCTCACTAAAAGTTGTCTCTTCTTCAACTTTTTCACCATATGGCCTCTGTATTTTCTTTTACCCCCCACCTCACCACCCCCTGCAATTACCCACATTAAAATTATTGTAAGAAGATTTTGTGATTTTTGTTATAACACTTGACTTGATCCAAAATGAGGCCTTTTAGTTGTGAAAAAAAGGGAAAGTCTGGAGGTTAAGAAGAGCGAGGACTCTGGCTGATGGTAAAGCAGTCACAGAAAGTGGACAGATTGATGGATGAAGGGAGGCCTTGTTAACAAGCAACAATATTTTTTCAAAAGCAATTAGCATCAGGCTTCTGTTTGGGACCATGACAGTGTTTATGAGCTGAATCCCAAAGCATTTGATGATTAATTATATGGCTGACAATGATTTGTGTTGCTTGATTTTTATGTGATGATCACAGGGCTCCCACCCAAAGCAGTAAACAACATTGAAATGCGAGGTTTGGCTCCGTCTTAAGAGTGTTCACTTCAGTCAGTAACATTCTCAACCAATATTGCAAAAATGTTTACATCATTTCATTTTGCAGCACGGACTTTCTGCAGATCTCCCCGTCGGAATCCAAACCGCTCAGGCTGAAATCGAGCTGGTTTTGTACTGCTAACACAGATCACTGAGATGGGGAATGCACATCATTATGACGGACAGAGCTAGAGAAACATACCACTGTGTATGAATTTGATTACTAGGAAACCAGCAAAGGAAGAGGAAGGGTTACAAAAATCCACACAGTGAGCAGTGTGGCACAATCAGTGTATGACAGAGAAGGTGATGGCTTAAATGAAAAGCTGACAGCGTCGATGAAATGCCCGGTATGCTGAAAGTAATTAGCGCTAATTAGGATCAGCTAATGGCTAGCTGATGTGGTGTTGTGCCTCCTGCCTGAACTTGTCTGTAAAACGTTTTTTCACATTTAACACATCAGGCACAACATTGTTTTATGCATAGTGGGAAGATTGATTGTTCAGTAATTTAAACAGCTAGCTTGAGCTGCCACAAGGTGGCTCCACACTGGGCTGAGTTTATTATTGATTGATCTCATGTGACAACACAAAGTGCCAATCCTCAGACTCTACAACACTGTTTTTTTTTCTTGAAAGAAGGCGTTGTGATCCTTAGTGTTTATTTATCAGCCATGACAACACTGTGCACTTATGGCTCAGACCTTGACACACACACAACAACCAAAGCCTTTAGGTTGGCCTTTCAATATACGATAATGAAAGTAAGAAAAAATAGCAGCTACATTCTCAAGAATACAAAATGTCAAAAAGGTCACACTCATTAGGAGAAAGGAAGAAAGCAAGGGGGAAAAAATGGAAAAGGTTGGTACCCAACAATGAGATTGCTGGCTGTGACATTCAGATACACGTGTTCACACCCTGGAGCCGTCGAGTGCAACCTTTTGGCCAGCAGCACCTCTTGAGGCTAATGCGTTTCACTCAAAGTGACCCCCAGAAGTAGCTGTTGTCGAGAGAGAATTTCTCATTCATGTCCAAGCTGGACTGGACTGGGCACTGAGAACCTTTGGGTCTCAAACCTGCTTTTTGAACATTTTAGGCAATGGGATTTGCAGTGTTTGTAAAAAAAAAATAGCCACCTTCACTGAATGTCATGCAGTTTATGATTAGATAGGGTTGAGAGTACCTGAATTAAATAAATAATTACCAAAAGCTAATAGGTGATCAAATAATCTTAAATAATTACAAATGTCATGTTATTATCATTAAATCTACCCAATAGATCTTTTCCATAGAGTCTGATGTGCAGCTTCTCTTTACATAATATTTTTAAAAGTCCTTGTCTAAGTAAACTGTAGCCCCTTTTTCCTAACAGTTTTTTCAAAAGCTAACACATCTTTGTCCACAAGCTGGGACTAATTAACAAACGCAGCCGAGACATACACATATCTCACTGTCAGTTTTTCCAGAGTTTATAATTATTAGCCTGAGGACATGATTATGCCGGCTCAAAGTCTCGTTGAAAGGAAGGTAACTGTAAGGCTCTTGGTGACTGCAGAGAGTATGAAAATGGCACATTATGCTGGATTCATGATTAGACATATATATGAGCATTAGAGAGGTTAAAACAACTGATAAAAAAGGGAAATATGTCTAAAATGCCATGCTTTCACTTGGTCCTGTTTCCAAGTACTATAAGAAGGTTCTTGCGAGCTTGGAGGTTACACATAAAAACAAATATACGGAGAGAGATTAAAGTAATAAGCCAGAAGGCAGCTTACACAGCGGGTGGTATGGAGGATATAGGCAGGGCACCATGTAGCTTTGGGGTGTGTGAGTTATTTTCACCCTAAAATAAGCACACGGGACCTTCACCCACACTTGTGGCTCACAGGCTCTTGGCAGGAAGTGGCCACCACCTTTCCCTCTGCTCGCCCACAGGAGCTCACAGCAAATCAAGTTTATTACAGCCTCTAATTACAATAACAGTCTCAAAGGGCGTCACAATGCAACAGTAAATGAAAATGATGAATGGACATGGAACCCCAACCCTGGACTCTCAGCAACAATGAGGGGAAACCCTCCATTGTGAATTAATTAGGAGCAACTTGTAAATAGCCTGTGGTGGACCTCACAGAGGGAAATGCTATGATCCCCTTTCAGAAAAGTCATGCAACAGGTGAACGACTCACAGCCTGCTTTCAACATGTGGCACAGCTCTTCCTTGTTTTGGTACAGATGAATCCAGGAGGCACAAAATGTGACAGGAAGCAGGATTTCTATAGACATGTAAATATAAACATGTATAGTGTTTTGCTAACAGAGCATTGTGTTTTCAAAAAGGTGTTCGCCATGTATTCAAAGGTCTAGACAGCTACCCCACCTGACTGTCTTCAGGTCATGTGAGCTCCCTTATCTATTTTCAAATGAGAGGAAATAAAAATAAAACAAGATCTGACTTCAAATATGTTTATTAATCCACCGTCTATCCTGCTAAATTCATCCAGGACTAATGGCTGCAGTTTTACTGAAGCCACCAGAAGTTTCCAGCATCCTCTGAGGTAATATAATAACTGCAGTCTCAGAAGGCTTTGTCTGCAAAAGTTGTTCTTTTTTTAATCATAACATTGTGTTCATTCGGTTTAGTCAGACTGAATGAGCATCCAGAGCACTGACATGACCAGGACCACCACTGTTACCGAGGATACTTCACATTGCACATATACTGCAGATGTAACCGTTAACAGTAACACAGTAAATCTGAGAGCAGTCACATCATGTGCAAACACTGTTAAATGAAGAAGACTTTATTTCAGATTTAAAACTATTTTACAAAAAAGAGCAACATGTGCCCTCTAACATGGAAGCAAACACATTTACACAGGAGTTTTGCAAAAAAAAAAAAAAGGTTTTTGCTTTTTAATGAATTCAAAAGACATTAATGTTGCAAATAGAATTTTGTAATCATATCTCATGTGGAGCTGAATCTCATTTAAATGTGAGCTAAAATCTTATTGTCAGGTTGCTTGTATGAGTTATTTTTTACTTTTGCTAGTTTTTATACATTTGATCCTGTTTATTAAATGGCAAAAAAAAACAAAATCAGGTCAGATACTGCTCACACAGACACTCACATAAACAAACCAAGGAGCTGGCAGAGCGGAAGCACAGCCTTGTAATATTTGCTGCTGCATGAGCAGAGGTTAGAGGTGACATTACACGCCTTGCACAAGGGCACCTTGAGCACATTCAGAGATGAAGGTGAGACGCCTCATTTGTCTCCTCTTCTACCCACATTTTTTTTTTTCTCCCAGCTCCTCCAAATGATTAGACCACACCACCCCAAGGTCACAGAGTGGGACTGATCCGCTCCCGTTTCCTACTACTGCAATGACTCAGATGAGATTGCTCTGTCACTGTCAGCAGCAGCTCATAGGCTTGGCATCTCTGTCATTTGTGGTTGGACCTTGGGCACCTGCGTCAGCCCGCTGAATAAGTGGGCCCACTCACTGCTTTTTCTCGCCTGGGAGGTTGTTGTGCAATAACGCACAAGGAGAGAGACGAGGGGGAGAAAAAAAAAAGAGTCCCTTCCAGCTGTCGAGAGCATCACTGACAAGCTGGTCGGTTAACCGAGAGCCCTTTCGCAAACGTCTACCGCATGTCCATGTGGGCATTGATCCGCGTGACACATCACCGCCTCTAAACCAGCCCTCGGGTTCAGGGTTTGCCCCTCCTGGCCAGCACCAATCTGAGATGGGTAGAAGGAGGGGGCGGGAAGGTTAGTTTGAAGAGGGCAGAGCTGTGAGAAAGAGGACGCCGATTTTTTCCTTTTATTTCACGGCTGGAGGAAAAAAAAAAAAAAAAGATCCAAAACCCCCAGTGGACAATAACAGCTGAGAGAGAAATCAGTCGGACCAAACGTCAGAACCTCATTAACTCTGAGGAAACCCAACCGGGAGAGAGAAGAAACAGAAAAGAACAGGATTCACAACACAGCTGCTGGTGAGATGATTCTTTTCTTTTCTTTTCTTTTCCTTTTCTTTTAATGCTAGTCCTTACCTGTGATGTGTTTCATGTAGCGCGATTTGTTAGGTTTCACACATGTCGCTGGCAGGATGATACCCAGAGATACTTGCAAATGTGCTCAATGGCAATGTTTCATTCACATGCAACAACTGCTGTTTGTGTGGCTACCGCAGTATAATTGATGGTTTAACAGGTCTCCCCTCGCGTGCTCCGGAGGGAATGATGCTGATGCTGAGGATGCGGCGCTGCATGCTACACTGTCGCCTGCTATGATGAGGGTTTCGTCGGGTTATTGAAAGTGTTGTTCGGGCAGTGTAAGCAACAAATGTGTTGTTTTTTTTTGCCTTCTGTCATTAATGGAAAAATTGCTGTTCAGACAATGGCGGGGCTTTAATGGGTTTTTTTTTTCCTCTCCAGCTTGACTCGACTTCTCAGGACGGTCAAACGGCAAAAACACAATGCGACACCGCGGCTCGAGCGGCAGCCTAATTGTCACTTTCCGTTAATGAGCAATTAAAACGACGGCGCGCGCGCGACGTTTTCTGGCAATAAACCCGCACCCGCACCTGCACCGCAACTCCGGCTTTGCGCTTTGACCCCCGCGTGCTGGAAATCCCGTCGGAAACAAGCCACCGCAACCAGTGACAAGACTGTTGAGCAGAGGCTAACTTAACCTTGAATAAAACCCCCGTTACAGCCGAGGGTCTGGCCGCTATCTCCCCCCCTCCCCTCAATAACAGTGGCTATTAGATGAATAACGGTGCTGTGTTTGTGTTGCACCTGATCGATTAACTGATACAAAAACAGACTTTAGTAATGACGGCAGGAGAAACTAACGTGTCCATGTTGCCACACATTTTCCATTCAAAAGATATGCTTTCCTTAATAATTTAAACTCAATACAGTTGTGTGTTTGTGCTGAAGCATGGAGGAGACATAAGCTTGTCTCATTAAAAAAACCACAATCTCTGCTTGAAAAATCTCTTTCTTTTCTCTCTCTTTCTCCCCCCTCTGCCTCCCGTCCTCTCTGTGGTGAGTGTGTGATAATAGCCACATATGCTGAGAAATGTTCACGGAGTGATGTTTCTATAAATCAGACCCAACAGCTTAAATAATTCAAATCTTCCCAAAAGATCTCGACATCAAGAAGTACATCCAACTTCTCCTTAAAAAAAAAAAAAAACACAATAAATTGGGTCAACACAGACTCCACAAAGCAACACAGACACTTAGATTTACTGTTGCATTGTCCTCTTCTTGTTTGTCTGCTGCCCAGGGAGGAACAGGGTCACACAATAGGCAACAAATGGGCTCCACCCCCCTGAGTAGCGTTGGAGAGACTAAAGCACCCACACTATTAAAAATAATTGTTTTTGAAGCATCTGTATGCAAAACGTGTTGATTGGCACTTGTCTGCGTATTCAAAGTGGGAAGGTAAAAATGTGTGTGCACAGATAAGAGAGCAGACTCCACATGCAGACACTTCAAGAGAAGAACTGTGATGTTTCATCCTTCTCTCTCTCTCTTCATCTCTTCATGCTTTTCGACCAGCTGATGTCAGAGGCCACACTGTGGTCCTAATTACCTGACACCACCCATATCAAGCTCATAAGACGTCTTTTCAGTCTGAGGAATAGTTTCCCCGCTCTTCAATCTGTCCTTGTGCACGCCACATTTGAAAGAGTTCCTGCTCTGCACATCACATATTCATGTTTTTTTTTTTTTTTTTTTACCACACCTCTCATTTGATGTAATGCACAGTCATCTGTGGCTCCTCGCAGCCTTTCCCCTGCTATCTCTCAGTCTGCACGCTGCACGGCTCATAATGCGATGACTCCCTGGACTCATGAGTGTGACCACAAGTAAATGACTTTTCTCAGCCAGTTTCTTCATCTGTTGAGACATGCGAGAGCTGAGAGCCTCCCCTTCTCGCAGTAAATGGCTGTGCGGTGGAGGGGAGGCAAACTCAGATTTATTGTTCAGCAGGGAATGTGTGAAGGAGAGCAGATTTTGTTGAGGGAGGAGGTGTTATCTTTTCCGAGAGTTGCAGATGGACATGTTGTGCTTCCGTGGCTCGAAGTGAACCTGCTGCACCTGAAGTGGCGTGATTAGAGGATCTGTTTGTAATTGCTATTCTTCGGATTCTGCATGCGGATGCAGGCAAATAAAACGTGTAGTGAAGATAGAGGCAGATTGTTGCAGGGATTAGCATTTCTATATTGTTCCTTGAGGCACAGTAAGGCATGATGCAGTAAAATGCAAAGTATCTCAAGTGATTACAAAATAAATGAGTGTAACGTCTCCCTGAGTGTAACAGAAAAGCACTCTCTTTGTCTTTTTTTTGTCTTTTTTAGTGTTTTTTTTTCAGGAGGCAAATATTCTACCCATAAACGGGTGCTTATGTTTACAACATGTTTTGGAAATGATTCAGTATGCTAAATAATAGGGGTTATCCTCCACTATTGTGCACATTTGCAATTTAAAAAGCGCACACACACACAAAAGCACACACTGCCCCTGAGAGAAGCTTGTTTTGGAGATTTCAATATGTACTGAGATCCACCACACAGCTCAAGTGGAGAGGAGACTGAGGCACAAAGCCACTGCCTGACGATGGCGATGATCATGATAACAGCTGACAGGAGGTAATCATGAGAGCGCGCTAAGTATGTTGAAGCCTCGACCAAGATCATGTCAGTCATGACCAAGAGGCTTTGAGGGAGATTTTGGAGCCTGGCTCCTCAAAGGAACAGAGCGAGACCATGCCAGGTCAGTAGAGAAAGGGACAAATGGAGGCACACTTACTTCAGTTATTCAGCACAAGCAAACATAATTCAAGTGAAGAAATTGAATATTTTAAGGTTGTGAAGTGCTTTTGCATTACTGAGAATTTCCCAGCATATTCACTGCTTTCAATAATTTTGCATACCTCATTCATTCTCTGGCTTGGTGAGCTCCCATCATTTCCCCATTTATGTGCAGGAGGGGAGTAAGATTAATCACCGGAGCGACGTTCAGATAGGAATAATGTTACCTCCAGACGCCCACTGATTCATGATCATTTCTGTAATTGTCACCGATCTCAATCCTGCCTAAAATTTCTGCCACATCTATAATTTGTTATGCAAAAAAACTCCACAAACTGATTACTTGTATCACAGTATTTTTTTTGGCAGAGACATACCGCTCCTGACAAGAGCGATCTCATGTGAATGCACATCCCGGTAATTTAGGGAGTAAAACCGCTTGCCAAAGCTGCATAAAATATTTTCCAACAAGTACATTATGTGCGGAGCAAATCATCGACTAATGTTTGACGAAAGACTGTTGGAGAGTGGGCCACAGTTGCACAGTTGAGCAATTCAATTTGACCTTGTTAGATAATCACAGAGATTAAATTTGATATTTAAAAGTACATCTTTCTATCAAGCTGTAGACCGCTTGTTGTAAGCAGTTTTTTGTAGTTAGAATAACCTCAAAAATAACGAGAGAAGTTTTTATTTGTGCAGCATTTTGCACAATTTAGCACATGAATTCATTTATCCACCTAACAATACCTTCGCTTTGGATTTTTTGTCACCACAGATGTTCACCTTTTGTCTCTCACACTCAGTTTGAAGAACAGATAAGACGAGAGGAAATTGCTATCACAGAATCATAATCAGCAAACAAAAAAGCATGAAATCATGGATCCAGCAGGCTTTTTATTCAAGCTCTTCAGATTGGAGCCAGCATGAAATCTGCATGTTTGCACTGTGAGATTTGTTGGAATCCAAAAGTCTTGATTTTGATTTCACAGTTTTCTTACTTGCAGTTTTTCAAGATGTTAAATTCATGTGGAGCTGGAGGTTATAGAACATGTAGGGCCACCTTGCTCTTGCTAATTTTCACCTGCTCTCCTTAACCTCATATGTCTTGCGGGGTCTGCTGTGACCTTTAAGGTTGACAGTCAGAATCTCTCAAATGTCAGAATCTTCCAGGAGCACAAAGCTTCATATCAGGAGCTGCCGTGCTGGAGAGGCAGGATGTCTGCAAGCCCTGAGAAACTCGTAAAATGTCTGAGATTGAATTACGCACATTCGAGACCCGAAATGGTGCAAGAGAAAGATAAATGCTGCACTTAAATTTGTGAAGCCTTTTAAAAAATTGTTTGTTCAGTGAAGAATCGTCTCAGTCACCGATAATTTGGTCAACTGGCACAAAAAAAGGAAGCAAAGTATTGGGAAATATTGAACTTTTAAAGTTGGCAGAGGATTGAGAGGTTATTTTTGGTCTTTCAAGACATAGACGGTGAGTGGTCGGATTCTGTCCTCGATCCAAATAAGTTAAGAAACAGTGCTCGAAGGTTTTTGGACAGCAGGTGCATATTTAGCGAATCAAGGTGCGTGGCACAAATTGCAGTCAAGTGTGATGTGTGCAGAGGGAGTGGCAGCACGCTTCTGGTGTGTTCAAGGCTGCAGGCACACTGGAATAAACAATTAAACTCTTACATGGTTGCATAACCTCCTGTGCATGATCCAAAAAAAGAGTTTTTCTCTGCAGCAAATGTCTCCGTCTCGCTATGAAATTTAGCCGTTTTTCTGCTTCAACACATCACATTGACCATTTTAGCTACAGGTCTTAATTTCAGTGACAGTGCGCAAGACCTTTTGTCACATGAGACAATGCACACAGATGCTGACTGATTTTTTTTTTTTTTTTGGCTGAAAATAAGAAGGAATTAGAGAGAAGTGGCTGTCCTGAGGAGTTTTTGTGATGTCAGGATGAGAAAGATGGAGGGATGAATTCATGGTGCACAACCGTGTGAATGTCAGAGAAAACCTGCAGTGTGCTCCTTCTTGGTGGCCCTGTTGACCTGACGCGTCTCCATCAGTCATGGAGTCAGTGGGTTCCTCCACTGAAAAGACAACATTTATTTTGGTCTCTGGGTTGTAGTTGTAGACACAACTCTCATCTCTGGTGATGATCCGTGACATGAACTTTGCGTCATACTGGGCCAGCTGACAGAGATCCTTGCAGACTCCAACAAAGCACTGTTTCTGCTCAGGAGTTAAGTGTTAGCAGTGTTCACAAAGGTGCTGACAGTGATCAGATGATGAAACTTAAATTACTTACCTACCAAATATTTAGCTTACATTTGCTACATGCACATTACTGTACACTGCTACAGGAACGACTGTACTTTTCAATTGCTGCCTGAATATAATTGAAACAGGATCACCAAACATGAGCAAACAGAGCAGAATCTCCCAGTTTCCTCTCACGTAGATAGAGCTTCTTGAGTTTATGCTGTTAACTGATTTGGCCAGCTTAATATTATTTATCAAAAAATATGCAAGTGCAAATGACCTGAAGCTTATTATCTAGCCTAACATGTTTATACTGGGAGGGTTGACGCCAACCTGGAGATAACACTTAAAAACTCAGCTGAAACCTTTGGGATGTCAAAGATTGTAGGAGACAGTAATGAAGGACAGTAGAGCTTGAACAGCAACATTTTCAGCTCCCAGCTTCGGTTTATCTTATATCATAATGATTTCACTATCTTTTGGTTTCGGACTGTTGATTGGACAAAACAACAATTTAAAAACATGCACTTTAGAGAATTAAAATGAGTATTTTTTCATATTTTCTTTTAACATTTTTTGGATCAAATGATTAAATGAGGAAGAATCAGCTGATAAATCAGTAATAAAAATAACTGTTAGTTGCAGCTTTAGTGGACATTAAAGTGAGCTCCTGGCTGTGCACCAAGAGGTTTGTTGTTGCATCTTTAACACTCATTACATTGTTATATAGCAAGCTGGATGCACACTGCCTTATGACAGAGGACTGCAGGGATCTTAATGCAACTCAAAGCCCATTTCTGCACGGAAATCATCAGATCCCCTGTTTAAATTTAAGCTCACCGGGACTATAGTATTATTCTATTTTTTATCAAGGCTGCCAGATGATTGTGGGCATTTTAATGTGTTTACAATTTGGCCACCCTCATGCTGTCTCAGCCTACTCTTTATTGCAGCAGGTGTAGCAAAGAGACATTCCTTCCACAGAGATTATTTTACATCACTATTGCATTGCCATGCTCAAACATGGAGTAGGTGTGATGGTAGCTGTTGAAATATATCTTTTTAGTGCACAAGGGGATTTTACAGTTTAAATTATAGCATAAATTGTTCCTGTCAAGAACAATAGCTATCTGATTTTCTGCATTTGCCACAGAAAAATCTGTTAGTCAAGGGTATAATGGCTGACTAACGTAAATGCTTCAATAAACAGAGGGAGTCATGGGGGCAACAAATGCAGAATATTCAGATCGTGAGCAGCAGGAATGCAAAGAGAACAAACCTCAAAAGGTGATTAAAAAAATAGGCCTAATTGCAATGTCACAGTGCATGAAGCTTGTTCTTAAGCTCCGCGTCTTGACAGAAACGGCATGGTCACCTTTAGTCTTTAACCTTGACATGGAAAGTGTCAGGAGGCTCCTGTCTGAGGATTTCAGGCAGCAAACAGGGTCAGAAGGAGTCTTGAGTTCAGAGACAAGTTGAGGTCAGGTCCTTCAAGGACTAAAAACACATTAGCGGTTCTAAAAAAAATCAATGAGAAACACGCATCCGGTGACAGGACTCTAAAAACGGGGGAGATGTGTTCATGTCTCCTTGCTTTAGTTAAAAGCCTCGCTGCAGCATTTCCAAGCACGCTGTAGCAGCTTCATGATTAAGACAGATAAAGCAGGCATTGCAGCATCGGAGTCACTGTGTGAGCACTCTGCTATTAGGGTGCTATTATCATGGAAAGATCATTTACTGTGTTTTCACATCCCAGCTGTGAAATATTCACAACCAAAAGATAATAAAATAATAAAACGTGTTTTTCTCACATTTACTGACCCCGAAAGCACTTTTATCAAGAGACAGTGCTGCTTTATTACATGTGATAGACTATGAAAGCACGTTGTTGACGCAATGTAACTTAAAATAGCATTTGTATATTTCTTCGTGGTGATAGCTAGTTGTTACCAGCCAGAGGAGCTTTTATTGGCAGTATTATGCATCTTGTCTATATGTATGCTACAGAAGGGAACTGCAGTTTTTGACTGGCTGAAAACGCCCCATGCTCCCCAATTAAAATAATGTGTTCTGCAAACAAATGTTGCCATTGTCAGTGCAGTGTCAGTTTGTTCTCTCTATCTGTTCAAGAGCATTTGTTAAAGAGAAGCATGGGAGCTGATCTGTATAATAAATAGTCTTCTCACTATGTGTTTTGTAATTTTATGTGCTCAAATAAAAAAGAAAAGTAGACCACAGCCACACGTACCCTTCAGACAAAAGACGAAGGGATGGCATTTTTCTGCAATCAGCTGGGATGTCGTCCTACTGTAAAGTCACTGAGCTGGGCTGTCAGACCTTGGCTTTGCCTTGATGCATATCCATGAACATCACAGAAAGGCAAGCGGACAACTCTGTCGGACTCTGACATCCACCTTGAAAGAGTTTGACTTCATGCCAGGCTTGTGAACACAGCTCACTGTGAGGACATGCAGCAGTGACTCTGCCCTGCTGTAAATCCTCTCACAGGTTACTTTTGAATTTAAAAAAAAAGATTTTCATTGGACTAGTCAACTAATAAACTAATCATTGCAGTTTTAGCTCTGTTTCAATTACATGTATGTGATTATAGGGTTAACTTATTCATTGGATATATATTGTACATAAGACAGTTAATCATGACACAGACTTCTGTTCAAAGGTTTGGCACCACTGGCCATGTTTTCTGTCTCCCCTTCAACAGTGGCTCTCCAGTATAGATTAAACATTATTATTCAGTCTCTAAAAGTGTTATTTGTATTTAAATAGTTTTGTCCGCAATATAAAAATAAATAAATGATTAAAACTTCCATTATGTCGATGTCCCCACAGTGTTTTATCAAAGAGGGAAATACTGTTGAAACCTTTTTCTCTACCAAAGACCCATCGACTTTAAATTTGTATTTTAAGGGTGTAAATGACATGAGATCATAACTGAACCACAGAGGTGCAATCAGGCTCTGAATATTTGGAGAACCTGTTTTTCTTTTTGACTCTCTGCAGTCGGCCCGGTGGTTAGATTGAGCTGGTTTGAAATGTGGCTGGTCAGTCCTGAAAGATCCAATTTCAGTAGCTATAACCTCAGACCAACCTACTGTTTCTGTTTTGAGAAAAGCTTTGCTAAAGCTCCACATCAATTCCAGCATGTTAAAGGGTTTATTGTTCACTTGAAACAGGAACCTTTTCCTCTTTAAATCCGCACAGATTTGCATCCGCAGCTTTACTTTATTTCAGTACTGACTGGTGATTTCTCATATTCTTAATTAACTGTTGCTCAGAGGCGTCTTTGTCTCTTTCCCCCCTTTTAATTGTCAGTCTGGTTGAACTGTTCTACACTTTTTTGTTCTCCATGTACAAAACAGTGCCTTTATTTAAACCCTTCATACAAAAAATACCTTTTTTGTAAAAAAAAAAAAAAAAAGACTGTCTCCAACCTAACGGAATAAATAGCATAAAACCTAACAGTAAAAAGTACAGAGCAGTGATCTCAGCCATCTTTTGTGATTCAAAATTCCAAACTTTTCAACAGTATTGTACTCTAAGGGTGTAAAACAAAAGTAAGAACTATTTTAAGAAAGATTTCATGACAGATTTGTCATATTTTCTGCTAATCATTGACCTTCTCTGGTTGTTTTTGATTGTCCACTTGGTTGCTGCTTGTCCATTTCTACTCATGCTTGGATGCATCTGTCAGAGATTTCCTATCAGGTAGACACATCTTTACTGACAAGTCAAATACTCACTCATTCAGTCATTAATGGTCTTTGATCAATGCCTGGCTTTTTTTCCGGTCAGTGGGTGTCCGTCTCTACAAGCTTCTAGCTGTGTATCAAAGCCTTCAGCCAGATTGCATTTACTATTAATGTACTACAGTTGTGTTTCTCACATTCCCAGTGTTCCCACACACCGGCAGTATCTCTAGGTGCCGAAAGCATTTTCAGGACATGGGTGGTTTGTTTACTCGGATCCCAAGTCAAATTTCCACATTTGCAGTAAACATGTAACTTCAGCTTTATAAGAATTCAGAGCCAAGTGGGATATAAAGTTCAATTACCATACAAAAGTGGATTTAAATGTTGAGTTATTTTCTGTCTTAATATTGCCTGCTCCTGCTGGCTGTCCTCCTGTTACTGCTCCTATTTTCAATGTAGAAGACTTAAACATTAGCTGCAGGGTGCACACACACACACTCACGCATACACACACAGAAACCAAACTGGAACGACCCAGTGCTCTGTGTTTGGTGATGTGTGTCGAGTAACGGTCAGGCTTTTCAAGAAGTAAGTTTGTGAGTTTTTTAATAATGGATGAGGAAAAGAAAAAAGCAGGACGGCCTGAATACAAACTCCATGGAAGCTTTTGTTGGAAGTTTCACTGGCCTTGAAGTTTAATCAAAGAAAGTGCATGAAAACAAGTTGTTTGTTCTCAAACACTGCATTAATTCAATCAAGTGTCAATGCTGATGATAATCAATAATTAACAACATGACAAAACCAGTGAATTGTTTGTCAAAATCCCAACCAATTGTCCTCTAACTGATTAATCAATGTTTTCTGCTGTAGTCCCATAAGACTGAGGTTTTTTTATTGATTATGATGTCTGTATTGTGTGTGAGTTGTAATGTGTGTTTTACATGGGATTTTTTTGCTATTCTGAGAGGGTTTTTTTGTGCTTGGTTTGTTTTTGAAAAGATGAAAGCACTGTTGCTTGACATTACAAATGGATTCTGCATTAAGCTGCAATATGATGCAGGCTGGTCGGCCATGAAAAAGTACAAAAGAAGGACACTGTTATTAAGAATTCAATACTCCAGAGCATTCTGTTAATTTGATTTAGTAAGTGAATGTAAGGGAATGTTGTCATTAAGACTTGCACTTTATATTACTATAATTTCTCATATGCTTTCATACACTGATATTTTTACTATGTAGATCCCGGCAGCACTCCATGTTGTTCTCCCCTTCCAAACCGCAGAACTTTGAAACATTCTCCTCTTTGAACTCACAGGAAAGAGTGATAAGAACATTATTTTCACTGTGAGCTGCGCCTCGGGAATTGAAAGTACTCGCCGCCTGCCGTTTATTTTGAGAGCAGACTGTGATCTTACTAGTTTACTGCTTCAGAGTGGTAACAAACCAAATGCAGGCTACCTTTCCTTTTCAGAGGCAGATGATAAAAAGCAAACAAACACTGTGTGCACTCTGTTGATTTATGTACAAGTCAAGACTTTGCTATGAGATACTTTTAAAAGATATGACTGTAGGTGGGTTGCTTTAAAGTAGTGTCATCAGTTACTTTTATGCTACATCGATTTGGTGAAATTCTGTGCTTTTATCTAATAATGGTAATGGAATATATATGAAGGGACTATTAAGCTTGAGGAATTTCAGTTTCACTATATAAAACGTATCGATGCACCACTTTCCTAAGAAATACTTGTGATTCAGTGTTTATCTGTTTGACCCCAATCAAGATGAAGCATAAGTAAGCTCAACTTTTCTTTCTTTCTTTCTCCATTTCTCCCAACAAAATATTAAGTGTGATGCTGATTGACACACAGTGCAATTTTCACTGCAATCAGCAATCACTGTAATTTTCACTACAGTCACTACAATAAGCAGAACAAAAAAAATGTATCCTTGTTCATAATGTTTGAGCATGAATTGGCTCTTTGTGCCTTTTTGAAGCCAGCGGTGTCAGCTGCCTGTTCAACCTGTTATTTATTGTGGCTTTGAGTCAACGAGCAGGTTCTCTCAAAGTTGATTAATTCTCAGCTCAATAAGTCTTCACATTAGTCAGACACTTGTCCTACAAATACACTGGAAAGATTGTAGTTGAGGTTAATGATAGCTGGATGAAATGATTTCAGATGGCTCTGCCAGCGCGCTCAGAGAGGCTGATTACACAGGGCTTCAACATGCGTCTTGGGCGATTCGATCTCAAGAGTTGTTCAAGAGTTCACACTTGTGATTACAATGCGTTCCCACATGCATTTTGATTGACCACTTGTGTTCTCTTGGATCTCACTTGCCCACTCTATATGCAAATAAAAATATTCATCTTTCCGTTTGCAAAAAATGAAGTGCTGTGTTGTTTTTGACCGCACCAACAGCAGAAACCAGCTCCCTGAGACGAACAAACCCATTTTCACACAAAGTATTTAATGAATAACATTGGCCAAATATATAAGAAGGTCCAAATAATTAAAAAGTTGGCATTTACAAAGTTTCTCCTAATGCAGCAACACTAAAATTTGGCTTTTTTTGAGGAAGTCTGGATGGCAACAAAAAAGTAATCTACAATATATTAGTTACTGGTATCTGTATTTTATTAAAATTTAAAATAAATCATTTATTGATATAGTGTTCTCCTCTTACAAAAAATTAGTTTTAATGGTTTAATAAGTTAAAATGTGTTCAAACATCCGCTAACTGCTAGCAGTTAAGCCCCAGATTAAACTCACAGTAGCCATCAGGTCAGTGCAGCGATGACAAACCGACACAATGTTTTTTTTACATGGAAAGAAACAAACTACTGTGATGCATTTAAACTGCAAGTTTACGAGAAGGCATAAAAGAATAGAAGAATAAGTTTCTCTTCACTCTTCAACCCTCAATACTACACTTCTTTCTCAGGAGTCTGGTCGGAGCTGAAATCAGTTGAAACAGCATGTTCACAAACATCTGCTGCAGCACAAACCCGTAATTTGCATCACAGTGAACCAAATGGAAATTAGACAGCGTGTTTCTGTGTGTAACCTACTTACACAGGGGATTTCAGTGGAGTGGGCGGTCTTTCAACACGGCCCAGTATACATTTGCACACACACTGTTAAAAGAATGTGGCCATATGTTTCTCAGACCACCTCTGAAAGTGGTGTGAGCGACCTCAACGGTGCATTCACACCTGTACTTAAAGCTGTCCACTTGTGACTGAATCATCTGAGTGCAGGTGTGAAGAAGCATGTTAACACCAGGTGTGAGCAGGTCCTGTGTGTGATGGTGACTGCAGTTGGTCTAATCAGAGCTGATGGAGCCATGGTGGAACATTAAACCTCCTGCAGATGCCACAGCAGGTCATTTACCAGTCTAAAGATGCTTATTCAGCCCATATCCTTGATAATCTAAGCAAGTGTCTGCATATTAAAGGCCTCCTTAGTTTAACAGCTGGTTGCAAATACATTTAAGATACTTGTGACGGTTATATTCAAGCTAAATGTGACCATCTGCTTTTTAAGTCTGGTTTGCCACAGTCACATTTACTTCTTACTGTAGTGCAAAAAAAACTTGTATGCAGCTGGTTGCATTTGTAACCTGAAACACTCACCAGAGTGTGAGTGAGGCTTATCAACCCCACACTCCACTGCTGCTAGAGACAGAGTGGCATGAACAATGCTTAACGGAGTCTTGCTCACCCCATCGGCAGTCAGTCACACTTGTTGTAGTTGTGTTCATCACGGCCTCTACCCAACAAGCAAACTCCACCAGGGTGATAACTTGCTGCACCAGCAGTCAAAGCTGCTTTGATCACCAGAATCACTCTCACCACAGCCTGTCAGCCTGTGTGGCGGTGGTGGCGGCAGCCCACACAGAGCACACAGAATTATGCTCGTCACACAAACTCTGTCACACTTGCCACAGTCAGGCTGATGCAGCCACAGTCCAAGTAGCCAGCTGCACCGAGCTGCTGTTCGCTGCTGCTATCTGCTGTAGTTGTAGTGAAGAGTTGCACTCGCACTTGCTGCGTTCAGCACCATTCCCGCCCGAGACGTGCTTACCTCAGCCACAATCAGTCATGCTCGCTGAAGTGCTGCACAGCCTGAGCAGCTGGCACTGTATGCTACATGAGACCAAGCAGCCATCGTTGGAGTCACTCTTGCCAGAGGCATCCTCACAGCTGCCATCATTCACACTAAGTGGGATCCTACTGGCCACACAAAAAAGGCCCCAGTAAACAATCTCATCCATAGAGACTCATAGCAGGACCCAAAGCTGATCACATCCCCACACGGAGTCACACTCACCTCATTCCACCAGAGGGAAAAGCTGATTATTATCTAGACGCGGTGAGATAACTTACAAAGGGGGAGGACAGTGGAAAAGCTATGAATTTATTTATTTATGTTCGTGTGTCGCCGGATCAAATTTAAATACGTCTTCTCTCCATCTGTGTGGAGTAACAAGAAGGTAATGAAACTTGGTGTGTGTGTCTAGATTTGTGGAGTCCACATTTGCAGCGTAAGGTCTTTTTGATGCACAGTATCTGCTCTTCAGATAAGATTAAATATATTTCCTGCAAGCCTAATGTATTTCAGGAAAGAACACCATCTGTAATATCCCTCCGTGTCATGCAGGGAAATGGGTGGCCAACTCTTGCCTATGGCACACACGCCTCCATATCTGGCTGAATGATGATAAGTTAAAATATGAATTGCCTGTTTAAAATTCAATCAAACAGCGGTATTTGTTCAGTATATGGAAATTTATAATAACACATATAATAGTAAATTGCCTTTTCAGATTGTCAGATTCTGTAAATTTCATCTCAAGTTTAAAATAAATTGAATATTTTCTGCAAATGCATATGAAATCTCCAAAGTAATTTAAAAAGCTGGGAAAGTGGAAATCTTGCTTTTCATTGGTTTATTTCATATTTATTTAATCTATTGTTTCAGTCAGGCGTTTTTCATTTTGATTGAAGTTGTGCTACCCTCCGCTGAACCTGTCACACATTCAGAAAGACAGATTTTTCATAAAACTGAGCAAGTAAAATGCTGAAAGATCCTATTTAATACTGTCAGATTTTCTTTGTGATGCTCAAACGCCAGTTTCATGCAAATCTGAATTCAGGCAAGAGAATAGATTGAACTGATTTCCAGAAATGAAACAAGCTTGTTGCTTTTGAAACCAGCCCCCATGCATCTCACAGTTGCACCATCTAACTCATCTTGTTATATTGTACATCCTTGAACTCGTACAGTATATCCTTGTTTGGATAGGATAAGAAAACAGGAACACACATTCAATACAATTTTCCTGCTAAGTGGCAAAGACAAGCCTATAGAGCTTCAAGGTGAACCGCGTCGTGAATGTTTGATTTATGGCTAAAATTATTCTGTTGGGCCAGTCTGGTGTGTGTGCTGAACTCTGCTGCTCTTTGTATGGCCATTACCTGAGAGTGAAACCTTGCATTCCAATTACAGTTAGGCTATCTAGCTGTCATTCACATTACTAATGACTATAGCTTCTACTTACTATGAACGGCCATCCTGCCCATGAATACACTGCCTGTTAGTGTGATCGATAGCTACTGATCAAGTCACTTTGAAGACGCACTCTTGCATTGGTTTCATTCCGTGATGATCTACACAGACCAACTTATCTAATGCAGAAAATAAGGAGGATTTTTGTGTAAAATTAATTTTAAGGCATGTTGGTCATTGGTTTTCTAATGTGCATACCACAGCTGATCACAATATTCAGCATTTTCTTTAAGGTACAAGTCGATGTTTGATTAACTCATGATAAAAAATAACATGTCTTAGGCCCTTTTTTCAAGAAACAAGTATAACATGGCAATTCCTCATAATTCATAATAATATCAGAGGTTTTCTTTGTTTTCATTCCAGTACAAATTTGTCATGTCCATCCATTTTTAAAGATTCCAGGGATAATAATCCAATATATTTTGGAAAGCACAGAGCTTCTGTCATAATATTAGTCCTGCATGAATCTGCATCTTGATGATTTCAGGCCCTTTGCAAGGCCTTTTGTTTGTTCTGTGTCTTTTTTCTGCTTCTTTTCCATTCCAGATTTAGGGTGACTGAATTGCCAATTACAAATTAAAGTTTTGACAGCGATTCTGGTGCAAATTCTGGAGGCTCATCGTCCCTGTTGCTCAGGAGGAGGATGTTAATGCCAAGCTTTGACATCAAAATCGGAGATAATGTCAGTAAATCAGAGCAAAAACAGACTTCATTTGTCCTGTGCAAATGCACCACCGAGACACAGACATGGGGGGAGGGGGGTAATTTTTGATTTAAATGAGGTCCACTGGTAATACTTTACTTTGATAATTCAGTTAAAGGATTCATGGCAGTAAGCTAAACTGTGTTGTTGCTTTATTTGAAGTTGAGTGTTAAAATGTTTGGCACTGAAACATTGAAATATTTTAAGGAATCATCTGGTCAACATCATTGCTTGATTGATTAATCACTAGGGATCTCTGTTTTAAATTCATGCTAACAACAGCCTGTGCAATGTGAACAACCTCTTATATTAACTAGATACTGATGGGTTGCATTGGATGGCATTCTCCTCCAAAATGCTTAAATACCCACAAGGCTTAGCGTCTACAGCCATGCAGAAGAGGTGGATGCTGAAGATTTTGAACAGAAGATGACTCTGGAGAAGTCAAGAGATGACCAAAGTGATGAAAATTCTTCTTTATTGGGACATGAATGCCTGTAAATATCACTGCGGTCCATACCATGTCGGCTTCATGATGGCAATATAATTCATTATAGAATCCATCAAATAGATGATGAGACATTCGCATGAATAAGTGAAGAAGAAGGAAAATATGTTTTTTAAAAAAAAATCAACCAACTTCGTCCTCTGAGAGTAAACTGTCTGTACATTACTTCTTGGCAAACTAGCAAAATCCTAATGAGAGTCTATACCAAAGTGATGGACCAACAGACTGACACTGCTGATCCTATAAGACCACTTGACTTGTGTAACTAAAAACGACATGCAGGGAGGGACAGCGAAGAGTCTCACAAACAGCTGACGGGTTCATGCACAGATCGTCTTTGTTCAAGTAGTGAAAGAAAGTGATATGTGGAGCAACTGATATACGACATCAAAGTCCCATCAGAGAGTAAACAGCCAATCTCATTTTATTTCACTGGCGCCTCTTAAATAGTTCTGAAGCACTCAACTTAAAAGGACAAGATGAAGTTAGACAGATGTTTGCCATGTGTCCTCTTCTCGTTTCTCCCTGATGTTGTTGTTGTTGTTGTTGTCGGAGGACAATCTGTCAGTCTTGAAAATGGACTGTTAAAACTTCAGTATTAAGGCTGCTACATTTTTTAGACTCACTTTATGACCCAGAAAACTGTGAATCAAGTGCGGCTGGACAAGGTTAATGGACCAGCAATTAAACAATGTCAGTGATGCATTTAATCTTTCCTGTGTGGCACAACAGAACTCAGGTCAGTGGAAATAACTTAGTGAATTCCTTCCTCGTGTACGGCCTCTGACTTTCTCAGACCATCCAGCCAGTGAATGCCACTCAGTTCTACACCAATTAGCAAAGCCATGACTTCGTATGAGATGTAGATTGTGGAGCGGTTTAAAGAAGCCGTTGTAATACAAAGTGTTCAGCTCATTAACCAGACCAGACAGTGTGAAGTTCAAACAGCAGAGCCGCTCTTTTGCTTTGGGGTCCATCTTGAAACGTCATAAAAGAAATATTTTATGGGATACTAAACATGAAAAAATGAACAGGAAAGTAACCTATTTGTACAAAGTGATTCCTTGTTCATAATTTACTACGTCTTGGCGTGAAGCCAGTGTTCCTTTGGGAGACGAATTTGATGGAGCAGTGACTCAGCGTCTCACAGAGTGGACAACAGTTTGTTCATAGTCGAGTGATAAAAGATTTTCTCCGCATAAATGACTTTATGCATAATTAGTTAGAGCACATAATGTCGTTCTGAGCTTTAAATTATGATTATTATTAGTATTATTAAATTATAACGATCATTTCAGTCATATAACGTATTCTTTTTAATATGGGTCCTAAAAGTGGATTTTATTATAAAATAAATCTATTTAAAGAGAAATTTCTTCTTGGAAAATCCTTTTAGTGTTAAAAGTGTCGATTATAGGAACTTCATTGCTGCAGGTGTTGGTGTGTTGCAATGACGTTGAATGCACCACAGTCAAACTAAGGAGTTAACCAAAATCAAGAGTTCTCTAAACTAAATAAGAGAAAGTTGTTGTTTAGATTTTACATCTATAATTTTTTTCCCTCCTGAATTTTACATCAGGACACTGGTTCCCACACTGTGGCAAACTCTAATAGTAAAAATCCAGCTCAACAGAAAAGAGATTTATCAGGCCGCACCCCCCAGGCCTGATGCAGCCCACCAAGCACCTCATAAATTGGAACGGTCCAACCATCAGACACCAGTGAGACTGCAAAAAACGGTTTTAGAAAATGAATGAAGTGAGCAATCAGCAGGTTAATCACACAACAATTACTGCCATACAAACAAGTGGAATGTGCTGTTACCCATGAATAATGCAGGCAGCCAAGGGGCCAATTAGTGGGGGTGTATCATCACATCAAACATGATTTGTCAGGTGTAGCTTAAACACCACGAGCCAGATTTTGGCTAAAATAAAAAGGGATGATGTGGTTTTGTCCAGGGTCCAGTGATCCCATCTGCGAGCTTTAAGTTCCTGTAAGTATTCTATTACCTCACATATCGATCCACCCCTTTTCAGCTTATCTGGAGCCCAATGTAATCTACAGCAAATACATATGTTCTTTCTCCACTGGCACAATATCGCACGCTGTATCTATTGCATGCTTTTCAACACCACAGTCATTTGTATTCCCATTGCATCCTCACAGCAGTGGGCTATTGCTTTGACCCACAATATCATTTCTCTGTGCTCAACTAAACCGTGTCCACGTCACCGAAAACTGCTAGGCTAAACATGTGCATGCGGGCAACTAAAAAGAGGTCTCGCTATGTTCAGCCTCAGTTTTTTGTGCTGCAGCTTCCGTTTAAGACAGTCTTTCATGTGGATGTTCATCTTAAAGAATCTTTTTTTTCTGATCTTCTCCCCTTTGCCGCACTGCATGATAAATGACTAATAATGCAATCTCAATACTTTATACTTTATGTTAATGTGGAGGCGGCTTCAAGAATGTTTGTTAATAATACAAGTAAATCACTTTTAAATTTTGCAAGAAAAAGGGAGAGGAAAATATATGCACCATATGTGAAGGGGTTGATTATAGAATTTGTTTACATGTACGAACCTCAATCTCAGAATTCTTCTTGTGATCATTTTTTATTGTTTTGTTTCTTAAAGCAAAAGAAACATGGGTCAATGACGTTTCTTCTCTTGGTCCACCATGACACATAGGACCTTAAAGTTCTTAGTTTAATTTTGCAAGTATCTTTCTCTAATATTGTGACACATATGAGGCAGAACAGTCATCACAGCTAAAAAAACAGAAAACAGGTGGCCAGTTTCATATTTTTGTGGTTCATTACAAATGCATTAAACCACAGGAAACCCTTAGACTGATTAAATCCATGGTTTAACAGGAAGAAGACAATTTTGATGTAAGAAGAATACAAAGTCATGGATTTTTGTTTTGTTTTGTTTTGTTTTTTGTGAGCATAAAGAGGTCCACAGTATAACTGATAATGTTTTTAAACAGCCAAAGGGCATTTTTCATTTAAGCTCTTATCTTTAAGAGTGAAAAGTTTGTAAAAAAAATCTTCTATTCGACCCTGTCCTCCATCTCATGCACCACCACCCTGTTTTTCCAGCTTTGTATTCCCTCTGCCCCCACCACAGACGGACCCTGTGTGAGTAATCAAATCTGATCCGTATCAATGCAGCCTTCCACAATTCAACGTTGTGAAAGTTTTATCACTAGCATTTCTGCCGCAGAGCCTTCAACTGATTCGATATCCAATAATGAAAACCACCATTCCTGCTCTGATAATGTATGCTGTGGTTTCCATCATTTCTTCAGCTGCTGTACCACAACCACCTTTGTGTGAATCCTAAATTGGTGCTATCATTTAATAACTATGCTGCTGTCAGCCTCACAGTTTCTGATAAAGATTGCCTGTTTTTCCACTTCAATGTAAATCTGCTAAATAAATGCTGTATTATGTGGCGGTACTTCATGTTGTACTGTACATCTCAGTGCTCGTTCTCTTCTTTCTGGAGCCCACATCTCCTCATTGTAAGCCCATTTGGTTACCCCTACTAATAAGCAAAGACTTTGTTCCAGCTGTAATCATAATCCATTGAGGAGATGCAGAACCTGTCACAGTCTGAACTGAGATATTAATTTCCCCTCCATGTGGGGTCCTGCTCTGCCGGCCATGTGATGCTATCAGCTTTGAAGGAATCTTGTCTGGTTAAGCCTTTAACAAAATTTCAGTTTGACATCTATTTTTTTTGCTTGGACTTGATTTGTTGCACAAAGGGAACTGCAGAAAGCACAGCAGTTGCTATAGTATCTTTTCAGTGTAGATGCATCTCTCGCTGCCAGCATGTTAAATTTATGGGGTTAGTGTAGGGGCTGGTTAATAGTCTGTACATTTAATGCTTATGGTTATGTATTGCCCTAACTGTACTATACAGCATAAAATAATGATGAAGATACAGTTTTATGTACAAAAGATGCCCAGAGTAATATTTTTAGTGAACTATATATGTATCTTGCAAACACTTAAAATGTAAAGTGGATTTTTTTATGTGTATTACAGTGGAATTTAAGGTCAGGTTGATGCAGGAAGCAATAAAAATTGTATTGTGATTTCAGTGTTTTCCTCCTATTGCTTGTCTAATTATTTTCTTGGTCTTGCTCTTGGACCTAAAGCTTACCATGTATCTCGACTGTAACAGCATTAGTAATATTCTTATTGTACTTTTTTCTCTTCATTTAACAATAATGTTGAAACTGCATTAGCAAAGAATTAATTGAGCCTGAAGCTGCTTTTTCCCCATTCCTACATATGGCATCTGCACTCTCAACTACAGCATAAAAGAAGTATATTTCCTGTATCTATTGTTTATACTGTGTTAGGGCAATTTACTTTGCTCTAATGAGGTGAGATGCTATTTTCTGAAATGCAAATATAAACCAATATAAACTTTGTCACTAAAAGGTCTAAGCGAATGTGAGGAATCGATGGTGAAGGTCTGCAGTCTGACTTGAACAGGCATTGAGCTGCAAACAGCATAACAAGGCCTGAGGTAATACATGAGCACAGGTGGTGAGTGCTAGAGAAGGTAATGCTCTTCACCTGGAATCCCTGATGAACTCTGACAGATTTCACCTACAAGGCAGACACCCTGTCCCTGGCTTAACAGCTGCTTTCCAGTTTTGTTTCTTTTTTTATATATATATATCTCATGGCCGTAGTGACTTGTTTGCAGATCTGGAGGAGTTTCTGTGTCTCTGATTGTAAAGTTACACTGATTTACATGATTATTCTTTTTATCTGATCACATCTTTTCCTCCCAGCAGTGTAATGAATGTTATTGCAGCGACAATTGCCTTATTACAGCAGGTTTGTAATAAGAATGTGTGATTTAAGCACATAAGCTATACACTCTGTTGCAGTCTTCAAGTTGGAATTAATTCAAAAATAAACTGATTGTGACCACGAACGGGAAATATTCTGTAAATAATGGTGTGCTCCCTAAAAAAATATGGAGTTTTTTAATCAGGAGGGTGAGCTATGTTTGTATCACTGCAGGGTAACACACTCCTTTCATGTTCATTTGGTACACTTCACAGATCTTATAAATGGATATTGTATATTGTTAATTCAGCACTATCTATAGAGAATCACACGGCTGTGCTGTCTGTGTGTGTGTGCAAATATGCTCAACTGAGGAAGCTTTATAGATCTTACTAATTACCAACATGAGCGATGAGAACTGTTGATGGCTTATAGGAATATTGAATCAAGGTGTTAGCCGACTTGCCTATATTCAGACACAGAGAAGACTGTTGGATTCATCTAGCAATCCAACCTCACTTTTAGAGAGGAGAGAAACAATGGGTTGAAATAGATAGTACAGGCCAGGGAGCAGTCTTACACAAGGCCATTCCCCCAGCAGCAAGCCATCATTGTTTTATGGAAGTCACGGTGGCATGTCGGTGGGCTTAAACATTACACTACCTGCAGGTACTTACAGGAATTCGCACTTCTCCACGGTTTCTGTTATTGTTTTATCTCTCGTCTGCGGTCTGCTGTTGCACAGCCCTGATGGGAGCTTAAGCCCCTGAAAGCCTTGCCTTGTCAAGTATCAAGTCACATTCACCGTCACATGCACTGATTGTCACCACCTAGACCGAGTTCTTGTGCTCACAGTTTAAATTTTTATTCCCCCCCCAAAAAAAGGAGGTCTGAGCTCCTCCTCAACATCAAATCACAAGTGTTTAAGACTGTGACAGTGTTTTACTTTCAACCACTCTGGCCTCATTTCACAAACCAGATTTCTCTCTACTGTCATGTAAATGTACGCACACAGCATGACGAGTCCAAATCCATCTCTGTAAAAATAACTCCATCTGGTCTATTTTTCTTTTTTTCTCTTTATGCAAATAAAGGACTCTTGTGCATTTTGGGACGTCATATAGTTTTTCCACCTCTGTAAACATGCACTCAAAGGAGACTGAGCTTTTTCAAAGTAGATCTTGGCAAAAAAAAAACAGCAAGTGAGAGACCTTATTTTTTCAGATTCCTGCCAAGTTTGGCACTAACAGAAACATTAATCAAGTCACTTCACCTTAGATTTAGAGGAGATTAAATATATTTAACTTTGATTAAATCAGAGTATCAGTACCTCTTGGACCATTTTGTTCTTGAGCTTTAAAGTTCCTTTTAGTGCCAATGAACAGTAAACTTCCACTGAACATTCGTCAAACCTTGCAAGGTGATGATGACAGCCTGGAATTTATCTTTCTTCCGCCCTAAAAAACAGCGGCAGCAGAGGCTGACTGTCATGTGGTGCTGTGTTCATAACGGATCCTCTGTACTCTCATTCCATGTCTGTGAGGAATAAACCTAAATCCTGACTAATTATCACTGGTGTAACATAGCAGTGATGGGTCCCAGTGGAAGCACTTTTGCCTGGTAGCCTCATACATTGATCATTTGGCTGTGATGAGGCTCTAATGATCATATTAATGCTCGAGCCCACAGTCTCAAAACAGGGAGAAAAATTGTCCTCATTCATTTAGATCTACCTGTGTTCCTTGTGTAGTGCCTCATTTGCAGCAGCTCTCAACCTTTTTTTGTGTGTCAAACATGCCCTCACTCACTCTCTGATGAGCTCAAGTGCTCTTTCATCCACACCTCACTCTTTTTCCACATGTGGCTGATTGATTGATTGAACACCTTTGAGCTGATTTTTAAATTGGACTTTATTAACACCATTAATTGCATCCAGTTGAATATTCCTGTTGTCTCTCAATTGAACTGTCACTGTCTAGGTGGTTTTGTTTGTTGTTCATATAAACTACCTCTTTGAGTGTCTGAGATGGAGCATTTCAACCTTTCTGCAATATTCTCAATGCTTGGGATCCCACCAGGCGTGTTCAGAAGCTGCTCTCCGCTCTGCTCCGTGGAGAATAGCAACCCTTTTTTTGACTGAAGCCACATTAAGCTTCACATAGTAGACGGAGCCAGGCAGGAAGTCAGAACCAACACAGAGAATTTGGTCGATTTTCAATATGAAAAACCCTGTGCAGACTCCTAATTATATTACATCACTTAATAGACAAAAGAAGAAACCATTTCACTGTGTAGCCCGCTAAAAGAACAGGAATCATGTTATAATGACCAAATCTGAATAGGTCTACGGGCAAAATGCTCCCTTTGCTGCTTGGATGATGGAACAAACCCCCACTGGAGACATTATGTCACAGAGCTTCCGGTGTAATCAGAGCCTGAGCTGTATTAGTGCAGAAATGACCGACCCACTGCTATACTGAGCACAATCAACGTGCTTCTTAGTAATAGTTCAAACAACAATGGGTGCAGATTGAACTTCTTTTTATGTATATGGTTCAATTAAAGAGCAGAAAGATCACTGGTAGAGGCTCAGTGGCTTTCACATTGAGAAGAACATGACAGGATGTACAGCTTTATTACATTACTTTAGACTTGTGTCCTGAATTCTGTGTCCTGCAGTCGAGTGTTTAGTTATTCACTGACGTCCTGTGGACATAAAATAAAAATAAATGAATTTTATGATGATACACTTTGAATTTTAGTGTCCTTGAGGTCATGAATGACAGCCAAACTATAAAAATAAATGAAAAAAAAACAAATTGTCCCCAACTGACATCCTTTAAGGAGACAACTACGCCCTTCCACTTCCTCTCCTATCACTATTCATTATCTGTAGGGTTCAGCTATTCACTCCACATAGTCATCCAGTCAGATTATTCAGCTTATTTGAATCAAAGGCATTTAATGTATTTTAATTATGCCCAATGTGATTACATTACTCATTGCATATGCTTTTTCCCATTAAAAAAAAAATCTCAATAAACTGACAGCAGAACTGAAAACGAATGTTTGAAGACTGGGAAATGGAGAGTGCTTTAGCTCTACTGTCACCTTAGGCAAGCTATTTTTAATTTGCCAACAAAAGCACCATGTCTCTTTTTCCCTCCCTTCATATTCTCTGTTTCAAGCACAATCTGAGCCCCAGGGACCGCTGAGCCCCTCATTTGCATGACAGGTATTGGTAAATCGGGTGCAGAATTGTAAACGGCGGCCGGCAGCCAGTCTTTTAATGCCTGTTTGTCTTATTCTTTTAGAAAGGATTTGCTGACACTTGTAAGCGTGCTGTCTAGTAAGCTTTCTGGATGGTTTTCCACTGCAGCTCTAATTGGTGTTGTGTTGAAACATGGACTGAATAAACAGAACAGAGATCCTACAGGAAATGTGAACGATGATGAAATTTATGGACGAATTAATGAGAATAATTAAATGTTTACTGTCTTTATCTTTACTGGTTTTTGTTTAAGGAGCGCAGTGTTAGTCTCTAATACCTGTGCTGCTTCTCTTTAATGAGAACTGATCCTCCATTTCTGCTCCTACAAACTGTAATGACCAGCAGTGATGAAACTACCCTGGGTTATGACTGAACCTCCAGGCAAAAAGGAATCAATGTATTTTTAAAAGATTTATTCATCCGGCACATTAAGAGCTTTAAAGATGACACATACGCAAAGATGATCCCCATGTGAGTGGAAGTGACTTGAATAGGTGGCAATACATTTTAGGAAATTAGCATTGCAATTTCTCAGACTGACATTATAAGACAAGGAAATGATACCTCTGGTTCCAGAGGGCATCCTGGAGCTTTTATAAGGGAACATAAAATCTTTAATGGATAACGATCCAGAATTAGTTTTAAGATAAACTTGGTTTGCTGGATGTACAGAGAGAAGAGGAAAGAAAAGAGAATGAGAAAGAAAACTGATGCCATATCTGATACGTGCCAAAAACCAGGAACTCAGCTGTCTGCAATTTTTCTGTTTACCAGCATTTGTCAAGCAACACAAGATCAGTTTAATTTGACACAGTCTGGGAGTCAGTCTGCCCTTGAGCTTGACATTTGTTGAAAAGGAAGATGAGGGCTGAATTCTGAAAAGTAAGATATCAGCTCATTTGCATTGCACAGCAACCACGCTCAGTTTAATTGGATGCATTCACAGTTTTGTTTTTCAAGTGGCTACTCAAGTTACTCAGTTTTGTCTGAATACATATTAAACAGGCTGTAAACTCTCGTTTTCAGGGTGTAGTCGAGGTTACCTGGCTTATTTGTTTGCGTGGGTGTGGAAACATTCAGATCGCACATTTCGCTCACTGGGACCATCTTCTTTTCTGTTCCATGAAGTAACCGAACTGTGTATCTCTCAGGCAGAAAATGGATGGAAACTTTATTTATGGCAGTGAGAACACTCAGTCACAGGTTAACGGCATGGCTGTAAATATCTTTACATCAATAACACCTAATGGCTCTTGTATTTATGATGCAAAACTGTAGTGTTTATTGATCCTTGTCAAATCTAATGTAAGTGCATTAATTGAACTTGTCAACTTGTTTTATGAATTGTTCAAAAAAAATAACCCTAAAGAATAAATTAAAGCCTAATCAGTCATTGTCAGTGATGGAAAACACTGAATTGGCATTTCCATGACTGCACGCACTTCTAATTTCCATCAGGAGCGAAAGAAGCACATTTTTTTTTATTCTTGAAATTAGATTTTTGCCAAAGCTGTATGGTCATTTTTTTTGCTGAAAGACTTTCCAAGCTCAGTTTCTACCTCCCAATCAAACTATGATTCATTGCAGTTTTATGGAGTATGCTGCAGTCAGTAGCTGTTTAATTTGGCGCACAATGAGAAGGTAAGGCCTGTAATGATCCTAAATGCCACAAGCAGTGACGTTAAACTTTCTGCCACTGGCTCAACACAAAATATCTCCCTAACACGGGGAAAACACACACTGCCACGTAGTCAGTGGCCCATATAAGACATCTTCAAATAATTGGCTGCTTTTTCCAACTTCTCTGGCTCACTGTATAAAGACTTATTAGATGTGGATCCTGACTTAACTTGGTGCTCAGCTACAGTCGATACAAAGACAGCTGCTTTAAAGTGGTTTCACCTCAGAGCCATCACAGGCGCCGTATAGAAGTACGGTCACAGTTCGGAGCATTATTCCCAGAGCCTCCTTTTGGAGCACTAACCTGAAATGTGTCTTTACATCCTCTCATTTGTTTACTCCTGCTGTAATGATCTGTGCTCTACAGTATTTCCCCCCACCCACACTCAGGAAAGCATTTGATCTCTTCTCCGTATGGTGACAATAAAGGAGGGGTGGGGGGCAAATCTCACCAAAGCACAATGGTAGTCTTGTAAGTACGACACAGCTGCTGCACGCGTGTTCGCTCGAGTGGTCATGTAACTGCAGTATCTCAGTCATTTTGCTCCTTTTTTCCTCACATCTTCCTGGTGATTTTAGGCTTCATTCAAACGCAGAAAAAGCCCATTTCGGAGCGTATGTATTTTTAATGAGAGGTCACTTAATCTTTTTTGTAAATTGCCAGACTGCAACCTAGTTGAAATAATGACCAGGGATGATTATAGCAGTAAAAGAGAGCTGCTGTTTACTGCCAGGTAATGTGTTCATTGCAGGGTTTTATGGGATGTATTTTCCTGGTTGTGTTTGGTCAAATTGTGTTTTTTTTGTATGCAAACTATTGGAGCTTGTAAACTTTAACATCTCTCATGATTATTGAGGGTCTGTGGGTGTAAGCACAGACCATATATTATACATTCACAATGACTGTATGAATATAACAGGATGTAAATGTATTCTCTAAAATTTGGTTGGGGGATATTTAGGTGGGTTATTTAATATTTAATGTATTCGGTTTGAGGTAGACTTAATTATTTAGCCCCACATCTGTGATGGTTACAAGTATAGAGATGTTAAGAACTGTACCAAAACTACTGATGTGAGGAGGGGGCCAGAGCTTCACGTTTAGCTTTTGAAAAAAACAGGCCTTCTGCAGGGTTATTATAATTTTTTTTACCCTCTCCAAGACTTGGAGAGAAAAATACGCAATACCCTCCCCCCCTAATATCTAAAAAATAATACATAGTGCAACCAAAAAAAATTAAAGGAGGCAGAGCATAAAAGCAAAGCGAGGGAAAGCAAATTTATTTATATAGCACATTTCCTACCCAAAGGCAACCTCAAGTGTTTTACAGATTTCACAGGCAAAAGCACAAGAAGCAAATGATAAAAAACAATAAGGGAGGAAGCAAGAAAAATATATAGAATAAAACAATGAAAGCAACCAGGCAAAAGCACACAGAGTGAAAACAATAAAAAACAATAAAATATGCAAAAGCATACAGAATAAAAACACTAAAACAACTAAAAAATATGATTGATTTAAAAGGAAATTAATTAAAAGCAAATATTTAAGCTTGGAGAGGAAAGTTTTCCAACATTGTCTAAATTAATATCTTATTACAGCCAGTAAAGCTGAAGCAGCTGAGCTGAGAGGTCTGCAAGGTTCATATCAGGTCAGGAGATATGAGAGGCATCTAGGACTAAACCCCTTCAATGATTTATAGACGAGCAGAAACATTTTGAAGTTGATTCTGTAAGAAACTAGAACCCAATTTAATAATCTAAGAACCAAAGCTTTGCTACAACTCTGACACCACCAGTCTGAATCAGCTGAAACTACCCGGTAAAGAAATCATGAAGAATTTAATGTGCACTCGTCAAATCTTTATGTACCATTTAAAAGGTGAAATTGGCAATTACAAAATCTGTTGCAAACATATTGTAATGAACGTCATTCACCAAACATTTCAAGTCCGTCTTTGAACTAAAAGCTACTAAATGTGAAACAGTTAAATGAGGCAGACACCTCGTCTCTGTGTCTGCTGACGGGCTCGAGTATCTTAATATCTTCGCCCCACCCAGGACAAGTAAACACAAATTGAATCTGATGTCCTGCCTGATATAAGATCCCTTGTATGACTGCTGATTCTGAGTCACATATCCAGAAAGATTAACCAGAAGTGTTTCGGATCGGCGGCTAGAGACTCAGAGGAGACGGCTTCCTCCAGACAGGTGTGCAAAACAGCCAATCGGTGAATATAATTACCCAAGCTAATTACTTTTGAAAAATGGGTAGAGTCCACTGCTCACTGATGTGCAGACGGGAGGGAAACAGCTGTGTGTGCTCTTGCTATCCTATGCAAGGTGATTTGGTTATATATCAAGAGTAAAACATACCAGCAAAACAGTACATGGATGCACTGATGATGTGTGTGGTGTTTGTGTGTGTTCAGGAAGTCCACCTGCCACTTTTCTTCATTTGCTTTATATTAAAAACAATGTCCCTCCTTTCATAACACCTTTTGATTTATGTGCTTTCATAAAAACAATCTCACAATATTACACTGCTTGTCAGCCAAATGCTGTTAGGCATAAAATTGTCAGTTTATCAGTTTAAGACCAAACAGAATAATCAATCATATAAATCAAGAATATAAAGAAGTCAAGAGGAGGAGGAGCTGAGCAGGGCGGCACGCTCTAATTGAAGCTCAAATGAACGATTTGAAATCACTTTGTTAATCACTTAATGTCCATCACTGCTGCATTTACCTGCTGAGCCATAAAATTCTGTACATTGTTCTCTCAAGTCACTCCCTTTCCGTTTTCTGTCCTTCCTACAGGCATCTTCTGTTAACACTGATATGGCCTTGTGGATCTTCCTCCTGCTTGTCAGCCTCCTTCCTGAAGCCAGGTACGGCAACATCCTGCATCCTCACCTCTCAGTGTCCCTCTTTCTCTCTTTGCTATTTATCATCTTCCCTCCTCTCAGCTTACCTTATCTCCCCTGACTCCGTCTCGCCTGCTGATGTGTTTTGTTTAGTATCTGTATTAATCAGGCGCTGTGCTGCAATGGACATTGTAATATAACTGACACCATTAGAAGTTAAAGTTTCTCTATATTACGTGCAGAGAAAAGGCAAGGAATGTTTTTTTGTCATTACACAGTGTGATGGTTTCAGCTGTGACTGTCAGTTTGCAAATGAAATAACAGAACCTCTGTAATGGTGTTGACAAAATAAACTGCAGGACTGCACTGGAAAAGCTTTAGCATTGAAAGCAACAATATATCTTTTTTCTTCTCTTTCTCCTGCACCTTCAGTAGATTGCACTCAAGGACCTTCAGGACAACACTGTGACTTTCACATTTTTGGATTAAAATAGACCCCTTGTCCTAAATTAGGCCCAATAAAAAAGAGCAAACAGAAAGTGAACTTATCCTCTCATCTAAACTCGTTCTGCACTCTCCTCTGCATAGGTCTACATTTCACTGACTGCTGAATTAATTTGCATTGTGCAGCACACAACAACCATGATTGTCCATTCACAGCATTTTCTCTCCTGCATCTTGAGCACATTTTTCCTGTTTGTGTGTTTAAGAGTCAGCAAAAAAAAAAAAAAAAAAAGTGAAGCTCCAGGATGTTGAAGAGTCTTTCTAATCGCACTCCCTGTAAATTCAAACGAAAAGATTGCACAGGTTGCCATGCTAGCATTGTTGATAAGGTGGAGTGTTGTGGCAGGGAGACGCGGCGGAGTGTAAATCACTTTAAGATTTTGCACGCTGGGAGAGGCTCACCGAACTCGGAAGAAAAGAAGCCGAGGGAAGGAGTCAGAACAGTGTGACAGGGATTAGCCCAGTTTGCTTTGTCATTGTGCCACTTGGCTCCTCTTGCTTATTAGGAGCACACAGCACTTGTAATTACATATATTAAAAAAAGAAATGTGTGGCCAGGAGATGATGGTGGTCAAACTGAGAGTATGTACTTTGGCCTTGGGCATACAGTGTCCAAGCACTTAACAACTTAAGGACAAACCTGCCATTGCCCCAACCATACATATAGATATACGAACAGCTGTCTTGTGTATTATTGGTCTGGAGCTGTTTTTCATGACCCCTAAAATCAATGAAGTAAACTTTAAATGTGCGTAATTCTATCCTGTTTTCATGACATGCCCCGCCCCCCCCCAGTTTTCCTCATTGTGGTGTGAAAGTACAGAGTCCTGACCTCGACTCAACACCTTTAGGATGAGGCGAAACGCTGACTCAGAATCAGGCCTCATCACTCAACATCAGTGCCCCATTTCACTAATGCTCTTTTGGCTGAATGGGAGCAA
>JAPZDV010000006.1:6186022-6252755 GCA_029814665.1 Acanthurus lineatus | reverse complement strand
TGTGTGAAGCTTCTCCAGAGGAAGGGTGGGGGGTGTGGTGGCAGAAAATTAATGCCCATGGTTTTGGAATGAAGTAAAGTGTTGAGGTATCCACATCTAACTCGATCAGAGGTTGTCAAAGTGAGTGTTACGAGGGAGTTGGAGGGTTGGAGGCACAGGGAAAGAGATGTTGAGCTGCAATATGTGCGAAATTAAGTCCTCCCTGTGGGACTCATAACTAAGTCATATCTGTCCAGTCAAATTTTCTATATATGCTTAGATTCAGTGTGACGTGTGCCTCCTGTGGATATCATATCATTATCACAACTAAATCTGCTCAGAAATCATAAGAAGAAAATGCTCCTAATGTCTCCAGAACTTGCTTGAAACATCATCATGCTTTTAAGTTTTCTAAAGTATCACAGTAATCCAGTGATTGTTGCTTGTACATGAATGGCTTCATTGCAATCAGTGCTAATAGCTAATTCAGCATAGTTTAAATGGTGCCAATTTGACTGAATGTAAATGAATTTAGGCTAAAAAAGAGACTCAAGTTGTAATCAAGCAAGCTGTAGTTACGAGAGATTAAAACTGTGTCCATTTAAGCATTAAGAGTGTGGTCCTCAGTGACAAACTCCTGCCTAAATCCTACTTTCATCTCATTAACTTAAACTAAAATTAGTCACTGGATAATTAATATACTCATACTTTAATACTAATAAACTGCAATTGTATTGAAAGCTTGAGCTTTGTTTGATTATACAGTGCAAGGCCAGAGAAGAAGATTAACGATGGAATTATTAGCATTAGTATTCAAAATGTTAATGAATAAAGTATGTATAATCACATATGATGAATGCAGTAGGTTAATAATGGAAATGTAAAGAAGTATTGACACATTCAGGGACAGAATATTGCAAGTAGGGCCCTAAGCCTTCAGTGCAGTTCATTATGCACTGACCTATCAAAACATGTTATAAGGATTTTCATAAATGTTAATCTTATGCAATTCCTTGAGTAATGATGTAGTGCACATATGCAAAGCCTCCTCCTCCGCTCAGCAGTCTTTACTTAACACACTTTATTTAGTTTAACTTGTACTAAATGAGGCTTTACTGTGGTTCATTTAAGGGGAAGCTTTCTTATATGTTTTCCCTCGAGAAATCCGAAACCTGAATCAAAAGTGGAATTTTCTCTTGAAATTTGGAAGTGAAAATATATAAATTGTCCATCAAAGTTCAAGTTGCTGGAGTTTAGAAATAATCCTCAGAACATCAGCATACACACACACACACCCAGAATATCTGCGTATCAGCAGAGCCGTTTCTCTCTGAGAACTGCCACCTCCCTGATGCCCACTGATGCTATCAGCAGGCTCCAAATCGGCTTTACTACAGTTGAGGCAGGAGACTTTCCTAATGGATTAAGGTGTAACAGACAAATCCTCTATATAAGGGTCTGTCATTCCGCACATCGCTAAATTTCCTCATTTCTCGCACACTAAAAGACAGGCCTGATTAAGCTATTATTCCCAGGAATCCATGTATTACATATTAATGAGACGGCTGTGTTTATTTCCATTCAGCGAAGGCCTTTCAATCCAACAGCTTGTGTCACCTCCAACCCCCCGCCCTCCTCTTCTACAGTCAACACCTAACAAGTGTGGACACTCAGGCCATCTTGTTGCCTATTTTGTTTGTAATCTGTTGCCAAGCTGCCAGCTAACGTGGCACATAATCAATAGCTATAAGGATGAGAGTGCTATATGTACATTTTGCCTATAGATTGGCTCTGAAGTTGCCCGGCCTTTACTCGTTTTCTCGCCCCATCTCCCATGAATTATTCACAGCGTGGCAGAGAGGGGCATCACTTTGAGATGTGACCTGGTCAACAGATAACATTCTGTTTCGGTAGTGTTGTCAAGGTTAATATGTCACAGGTCTGGACAAGGGTAATGTATTCACGGCTGAGCCACTTTGCTGATTGAATGACCAGACCAACAGTTTCTGCTTGGAGTCTAAAGAAAAGTCAAAGGGTTCACATTTTTTAAAACACATTTTTGTAAATTAAGACCTCCAACTTTATTATACTGCCAACAAAACAACATGAATAGTCCTTTTTTCTCTTTTCAGAGGGACTTTATTTTCTAAGTTGGGTTGTCAGATACTGTATCATTTTCCTGCTGAGGGTCACAGCGGAATCCAGTTGTCTTTCCAATTGAGTCAGTGGGCATAGAGCTGCAACTCAGGCCAAGTATCTGTTAGATAAATCAATTGCATTGGAGCAACTGCATGTACACCCAAGGTCAAAGTGGAACCACAAAGTAGCTCTGGAGGATCTAATGGATGCTTTATGTGAATGGTCAATTCAACTTTCGCCTAGGTTTTCATTTATTAATAAGAGGTTTTGATAAAAGAGAAAAAAGTAGTTTTTTAACCTGTCTGATAGTTTGTGTTTGCTAATTCTGTTAGCTAGTAAGCTTGTAAGTAACATTGCAGATTGTGCGAAAAAAAAAACTTGAAAATAAAAACTATTTTCACAATACCATAAAAGGCACCATAAGACACACTCATACAATAACAATATAGTGACTGGCTAATCATGCAACTGTCTCAGAAAAGCTTGATTTCCTTTTGAAACTGTAGACTCTGCTACTCTAATGCTTGAGGCGACAGCAGGGTCATTTGAAGCCACTGTCCCTCCAACAGCCCAAATTCTTTAATAATGTCATTGATCTGTGCCCTAATTACTTTTGAGTTTCAGTCAATTTTCTATTGATATAGTGAGCATCTGGCCAGTGATCTTCAAAGTGACCAATTAGCTGACAACCCCAGCAGGCATGAATCAAACTGAGGCTGGGATGGATTTCCCACAAGGCGTCTGCACAGCTGCACGCTGAACACACACCACTCAGTCCAAGAAACACACAGACCATAAACTGATGTCTTAGGCCTCTCAGAATGAACCCGAAACATAAAACCAGTCCATGAAATTGTTTGACTAAATTGCGGTTTTGTTGCTCTATCTCAGCTCAAGCGGCATCTTTCGCATGTTGGTTTTATGTTGTTTATGTCAGGGGGGTGTTTTGTTTGTTTTTTTTCCTCTTGAGGAAAAGACTCTGACTCACATTCCATGGAGCATTATCGATGAAACGCGATCATTCGAGTACATTCCATATCCCTAGCTACCAGCAGCATCCACCCCCGACTCCCTCTGAAGTTGAATCTGTGTCTGAGGTAACGCTGTGGAGAAACGGCCCATTCAGTGCAGATTAAAATCCTCACACCTAACTGTGCCTTTGAAAATGCTGCACAGACTGACTCAAAGTGTGGTGTAGAAAGGGTTCATAATGGATTTTCATGGAGGATGTAGGTGTAAAGTTAAACCAGGAAAAGAAATCTACTTCTCTGTCTGATTGATAGCCCCATTTTGTTTTTTGCAGATGTTTTTTTTCATATATATATATAAAACTTCTGTGTTGCTGTTGGCAAATTAACACTGAGTGGCAATTAGTTTTATTTAAATGATAACTAATTGCGTATCCCACACTGCTCTCCTATTGCTGGAAACCCAAAGCAGGCAGTTTCTTCTGATGCTGACTGCATGAACATTTTTTGCTGCTCAGGGCAACATTTGTTTTGGGGTGAAAAAAACATGCTTAAAGATAGAATTCATGAACCAAAAACCCACACTTGTTATAAGTTAAAGCACACAGTGTAAAGACGCAGAAGCTGTACAGCTGCACTGTATATTTTAACAACAACTCAAAGGATGCGTCAGACCTCTCTGGCAGGGTTTTTAAATAGCTTTTGTGGCAGCAGACTAATTCCTGAAGGTTGAATGATCAACATTCCTCAGCCTTTGAATTTTGCCATCAAAAGTTTGGCGGTGTCAAGATAGGGAACAACATCACAGAATTAAGATAACCACAATAGCTGTGCACTTGAATTAATTGCCACTAGTTAAGCTGATAATCAGTTTATCAGCCAATGTTTCCTTTTAGTAATGTGATTATTTATTAGATCATAGCTGTGGATCTGCTCACAGATTAAGATCTTACAATATCAGTCATGTTAAACTGGCAATGTGTGGCTAATAAATACCCTTGTTGCGTCTGTTAATTTGTGTAATTGTAAATACTGAAGAGTTTGCCTGACCCTCAGTTGTTTGGTTTGGAGCTTTTGATCCAAAATATGACTGCAGCTAACTCGCAGCTTCTTCTAACAGCCGTTAAAGAGGGAGAAGCGAAACAAAGTCTGGAATAAGATGAAGGCAAAGTGAGCAGTAGGCCAAAGTAGGCTTTATGAAGTTGCCTTGTGAAAATGCCAAACAGTATCCTGACTGTGTGGTTTGGAATAAACTGGGTATTTTAGTCCAAGTAGTCAGATGGCATCTGAGACTTACATTATGCTAACTACTCTGTCCTTGGATGACTTGATCTGTGTTTTTGGCAGATGGTTGGGCTTAATGTAGAGAATGCATTTTGTAATAACTGTGATAAAACGTGCAAACCATAATACAAGGACCTGCATTGTTATTTAAATATAACTTTGTTGTGTGTGTTTATTTAGTGTGTCCATTGTTTACTTACAATACTGAGAGAAAATACATCTGCTGTTCAACACAATATTTAGAAACAGCAAAAACTGCTCAGTGTTTGATTATACATTGAAAAATAACTTTGTTGATTTTCAACTATGTTGCATCTTTCCCAGTGCATAAAGTGTAAAGTAGAACATTTTTTGAGGGGCAAAATACATCTGCCATCAACCTTTTTCATGACAATAGGAGCCATTCTTAAGCATATCGGTGAGTCTTAGTGGAAAAAGAAAAATACCTAGGTATTTTTCCTGTTCTCCTCACAGAGAGGAACTCTAGAAAAAATTGCACTAACCCTACCAAAAAAAAGTGTTTCAGTTGTACATATTATGTATATTATTTTCCTAATACAGTGTTATTTGAAACTTGTGTAAATGTTCAATTAGTCAAACCTTAACTCTGGATAGTCTTGCTGTGCAGTTTGTTAAACCTGTGACTGTAACAATTATTCATGTCATGTTATTTGAATGGCAGGAAACGTTGACAAAAAATTTGAGGGCTTATTTACTTTTTGTTGTGTGTTGGATATAGTAATGAAATTCAGAAAGAAAGAAGAATGAACACTGGAATTAGGAATTTTGTCATAGTTGAGTAAAATTTTATAAACCCAACATTTTCATATCAAAATGTCTAAATACAATATCTTTATTTGTTTTTGTTGAGTTATGTACCAATATCATCCCAAATATGTCCATCAATGTTCAGTCTCAGGGAAATCTAAAATTGTAATCAAGGTAATGATGCGTTTCGTCACCTATTGCTAACTTTGGGAGTAAACACTAATCTGAGAGTGAGATAGGAAGTTGTCATACATGACTCAACATGACATGAATTGAACTTTAACACATCACCTGATCTGCTAATATTTCTGCCTGAGATTTTTGACTGCATTGGTTGGTGTAACATTGAAGTACAACTCCCATGATCCCATGCTGCTTCACCATGTCATTAAAATATGTTGATTGTTTTTATTGTTTTGACTAGGAGATCTCTGGCAGCAGAAATTATATATTTTTTAATTTCAATACAAAACCTATGTACTATAAGGATTAATAAAAATTATTTGTTATGCAACAAGCCATAAGCTGAGACACCACTGCTGCCAACAAGTTAGGCACAAAGTATTATCTACAGGTTAATACTTGTCTTTTATAGATTACTTTTAAAATTATTTACAGCCGCACAAATCGAAAAGAAACTGATTTGTGACAATTTATGTGGTGTGGGCTCAACATTTTAATGCTGTTTGCTTTGAGCTGAGAGTGTTTATCTACACCTCAAGCTGTACCACAGGAGCCCACAGTATGTTCTTTAGGCTTATTACCTGGCACTGACTAATAGGTACCAGCAGTGCTGCTGTTAGATTGCACTGTGAAAGCACTTCCTTCACAGTTTTGTAGTACCTGTTGCTCCACCACCTTCCCCAGAGGACTCACAAATGGAGGTGTGATGTGTGCCACCACGTTGTCATATACAGCAGGTGTCTTTCAGAGAGTGTGAAAGCAGTAATTACAACGTTGCCTGACAGCTTCTCAGTGTCTCAGGTGTGAGATAGTTAAAGGAGCAATGTACAACATATGGCCAGAATTCATGCATTAATTGCAAAATCAAAAAAATGAGCAAACATGATCAAGAAAAAGTGAATATATCCAGTAGTTATGTCAAAAACAACTATGTATTGTGTTGCAGAGGTACCTATTAAAGTTAGCATGCTTAAAAGCTACTATCAGCATGTCCTTTCTTGAGCTCAGATGCCTTGTAAACTCATCACAATATGCTTCCTTCTAACGCAAAAACCATCTTGGTTTGTTTTTCACTCTTCAAACAATGATTTCCTTCATCACTTATTTCATATGAAAATCCTTGCTGGTATTGTGTGACCGTCTTCAGACTTCTCTCCCTCTCCTGTTCATGCTCATCTAGCCTCTCAGTCCCATCAATCTGAGTCTATGGCTGGAGTCACTGTAAGTTACAGTCAGTAATGTAGCACCTTAAACTGGTAGAGGTATAAAAGCTATCATCATGATCAACTAATGGGGCTTCTAGAAACACAGCTAACAAAGCTAACCATCTAATGTCATCTATTTGTACGCCACAACATGAGTGTACTGAGCAGCGATTAGGGGTGACTAATAACATCCTGCCCTCTATCATTTTTTACACATTGCACCTTCAATAAACCTGTTTATCCTGGTTTACAGGCCACACGATGCCAAGTCCTTGCTTTTGTAGCTCTGAAGTGACCTGTGTCTCTAAATGTATTGCCTTAAGTGATATTAGTTGAAACAGTGTTGCTTCTGGTGTCTACATACTGAAAATTGTAACCTATGCATGTCTTTAATGTTGCTGTGTGATCTGCACGCTGAATGACTATGACTGACACAGGTTGCCACAGACAGACTTACTGCATAAGCTTTTCTTGTGAATGAAGGACAATAAAACAAAAAGTAACTAGCAGATGTTTACTATAAAAGAATGCATTCATACAATTAAAAACCCACTACCATAGATGAAGTTTAATACACCGTACATAAAAGTAATTTGCACTAGTTCAATGGAATGAGTAACATTTAGTACTCTAAATGGGTTGGAAACAGTACTTTTTCTAGCTGGTGTCAGCAAAAAAAGAAAGAATGACAGAGAAAGAAATCAAGTTGAGAGGAGCATAGCGATCAGAGATGAGGAGAGAACATGTGTTACGGAGATGGAAACAATGAAAGGATAACACTGCTGTCAGGGATGTGAGCAAAGACAAAGAGGAGCTCCTGCATTTCCAGCCTCTTGTTTCACAGAGGCAGACACTATGACATACCTTGCCCGGGCCAGACGGGGATCCATATGTTAGCTGTAAAACCTGCAGGAGGCTGTTCTATGTGTCCTTTACCTGCGCCTTCAGAGAACTACATGAAGGCAATTTAGGCCATAGAAAAAGAAATATACGCACAGATCCAGGTTGGGAATTGCTTGGGGTGCAGCATGGCCTGTGTAGCCAGGATTTATAAGCAGGCAAGTTACCATAAACTCAACATGGTCTATTTGATGTATTAGTTTGTGTTGCCCTCCCCTCCTCTAGCTTTAGTTACACTGTATTCCTTGAAATTTGTGATGAGATTTGGAATTACAAAAAGAGTGATGTCAGCTTCTAGATCATCTGCCCTACTCGTTTTTTATTTAGCTTTCCCGGGGCTCAAAAGGTAATTATTTTCCATATGAATCCATCTACTGTTTTTTCCTCTCCATGAAAAATAACCATATCTTTCAAAGCACTACATAGCATGGAGCGCTACGGAGCCTGCTTACAGTTATAAATGATCTCTTCATTGCTGCTGATGCAAGTGGCTGCACATCTCTAATCCCCATAGATATCAGTGCTGTGTGTGACACCGGGGGCCACGGCTTCCTTCCAAGACGCCTTGGAAAGTAGGTTGTTGTCACAAATGTTGATATCATACATTTTAGATCAAATCTATGTTATAATTTCCTGCTGCTCAGGTCTTTGCTTACTTTGCATATTACATTTGTGGTTCTGTTTTTTCAGATAAAATATCTGTTTCTTTTTTCTAAATGTATGTTTATCACCACTGTTTAGATTTGTAAAAAAGATTGGTTACCTTAAAAGAAAAACTGCAGAAATGCATTGCTGTGGCTTGAGTCCTGACTCATAGGAACACCTAACTTAGCCAACCTAGTTTTTGTTATTATCCCAACTATCATGTTTTTCCTGTTTATGTCTTTTTGTTAAACCTTTCTATAAAAGGTTTCATTTTACAGCCTGAACAAACACCGGAAAGACATTTCTTTGCCCTCCCTCTGACCTTGGTTGTCATGGCAGTGAATTAAAGCTAGTTAAAGATCTAGAGCAACAAGAGAGACAAAAACCGTTAAAATCCAAGATCAAGCAAGGCAGAGGCTTTTACAGCAATGGGCTGGGGAATTGAGACTGTGTGTGTGTGGGAGGAGCATGAATGCGTATTGAATGGAAAGAGGAGCACAGTTCTTGAGAGGGTGAACCAGTGCTGTTTGACTCGAGATGAGAATATGCTCTAAACAAATTCTGTGCATTTAAAAACAGCTTGACATTTGAGTGGATCTAAGCTTATCTGAGTCATAATAGAATACTTGTAAATATGTGTCATTTCTGTGCAGATGACAGGAATGTCATATACACACTCTGTAAACACACTTTTCTGTAACCCCAACAAACAAAACTGCTTTGCAAAGCTGAGACTGAAAAGTGATGCAAGAAATTATTGAGCCAAATAGTCAAAGGCAGCATCTTTGCTCTCAATACCATCAAAAAGAGGGTATAGATCAGCAGTGTTAGGCGATTTCTTGGTAGCACCAGCTAGAAATTGATGTTTTCTATTTTCCTTAATTTCACCGCTCTTGTTCCATTGTCTGAGCACAGTCTCAAACTTTTGGCTTTAAAAAGTGATCAATGGGCCAAGCAGGCCCAAAGTTGGCCTCTGCTCTTGGCTCAAGCTGGTAGTGTTAATCAGATGCTGGTGAGGGAGGTTTGACCATGACTGTCATTAATACTGAACAACTATTGAAAACCTTTTCCCAAGATTAAATAGTTCTAGAAGTGTTGGTCTGTGAGCAAGAAAGGCGATGCAAACACCCTTGTGCTGTCTGAAATGTGTAACAGTTTGTCCCCTCAGGTCGGTACAGTCTGTAAAAGTGGTGGGCATAAAACCTAACTTGGCATCTAAACACATCGTGTTCACTGAAGGTGGATTCAGCGTTTGATAAAACTGTCCCCCAGGTGTCTGCATTTAGAAGTGTGCCAGACATGGCCTACTGGGAAAAGGCCTGGGGGCCGACCCACAACATGCTGGAGGGACTCCAGGGCAGTTGGCAGTGTCAGGGGATCCTGCAAAAAAATCAGGAGGAAGTTACTGGATGGCTGGATGTATAGATGAATGGATGAATTTATGGATGGATGGACAGATAAATGAATGGATGGATGGATAAATAAAGGGATGGACAGACGGTCATTATAGAGCTAAAGTATTTTTATTTACATTTTACATTTTATTTATTTATGGCCCTCTTATGGAAAAAAATGTTTAAAGGCTTAAAAAATGTAATATTTAACAAATTTGAGTCCACAGCAATTTGGTTAGCTCTTTGAATCAGTAATTATGTACATAACTGAAATGAGCAAATTGCTATCAACAATATGTGACATGTTCAAAAACACAATGATGACATATTTGCAATAAAGGAGGTATAGTGTTTCTCATGTCACCTTATTAGCTTAGCATGTAAGCATGCACAAAACAGAAAGTACAGTTGAGATAAAAATCTCCCTATTGTTATTTGGTCAGAAATCAAAGTATTACTTTTTTTTAATTGATGACGGCACTAGATGAAGAGGTGAGGTACCATCAAAGTTATTAAACAACAGTTTTCACTACATATCTCAGTCAAAACAAAAAAGTCAAATGTGGTGGCAAAAGAGAAAAACAAAGAGATTATGAACAACTTTTGGAATTTAACTTCTGGGCATCAAGAATGTCAGGGCAAAATTTCATCATTTTTTAGAGCAGCTGGAGCACTACTAGCATGGCTAAAAATATTAAAACTACTCACACTGTTTTTTTTAATGGTAAAATTTCAAGTGCTTTCACATTTTATTACACAAGTTTTATTTTCCAAAAACTCTGAAATGCTTTCTGAGTGCAGCTCCTCTAAAACATGAAACCAAAGTGAATAAAAGAAGTAGCATGAGAAATTTTGTCCTAGATGAACAACTAAAGATGTTGCAGTTGTCCCTGGAGTCAGCAAAAGCTATTTCATGTTAGCAGCTATTACATTCCTCCTTCTCTTTCCCTTCTGTGTATTTTATCTGCTTAAAACAGGCAAGTAGAAAACAGCAGAAAGAAGCAAACAAAGAAAATCAGTCACATTGTAAAGGCTTTGAATGATACAAGGCATCAATTGGTAGGAGACAATATGCTGCATAATGTACTGCTGCATAACATTATCAATATAATGTTGGTAGACTTGGAGAGAATGCGAGTGGGAGGATCTGGTGAGGGAGATTAAGCCTGTTGTAAAGGTTAACTCATGCATGAATTCAAGCTTGGAATTAACTATTTATTAATCAAGTATGTGCTAATTAGACAACCCCTCCCCCCACACTGTTGCCTCCCCATGTGGGATTTAGATGACATGAAGATGGAATTAAATATTTGTTGCCACATACATGAATATAATAAATAAACCAGTGCCTCTATAACTACAGTCAAGAAAAGTCATCAGCTTCCAATGTATTTTCTCCACAAAGCTCCGAGCAGCCTCACTAATCCCCTCCATTCAATTTCGGTCGCCTCTGGCACTGAGCGGCAAAACAGTTCAATGAGTGTGTCGTCTGGGCACTGTGGCGGTGGATGGATATCAGGACCCTTATCAGACATCCAAGGCTCACACGTCACTCCAGAGGAGGGTAACACATGAGAGAGGCAAGGTAGTCGTCTGAGGATGCCGGGGCATTCCTTATCTGCCCACTTTGAATTCAAGATGCATAATGTGCCTTTCCATGCTACATTTTAAGCATTCTAATATAGCATTTAATTTGAATAACTATTAACTCATAATGGGCAGTTACAAGCAAAAAAAAAAAGAAAAAAAGTCAATAATGATTCAGAAGCAATGTGTCCAAAACTAGCAACTACACTACTTGAAATGCAACTCAACCACCAACTGTTCAGTCAGAGATTCTGGTGTTTCGTGCTAGTAGCTGCAAACGCAGCTTTAAGCTGCTAGCTTCAAGCAGAGATTAGGAGCTGCTACAGGTCTGGTAAGGTCTCTACACAATCTCCACATAATCAGGTGTCAATTTTTTATTTATTTATTTATTTATTTTTTGGTTCATATGCCCATAGTCTTCAGGCCCAACTGACACGACTCAAGTGAGATCACATCATATCGAGGCAACTAATCAATTTTATCCACAGCGGCTTCTGGAACCACAAATGAGTTTTACAACCAAAAAAATTACATAAAAACTAGACTCAAACATGAACTTTAAAACTTATCATGGTGGCATTTATTCTATTGTTTGTTGTACTGTGAAAAGTAAAAATTCAGTGTTTATGTTACAAAGTAGTCACTGGCATTGTATGTTCACATGCATTGACCAGATGTCTAGACACAAGGTGTCTTACCAGATAACATCATGTGTTGCAGCAAACCTTGTGTTAGATATAACTTGTTTTTCAATCGTGGTTAATTTCTCCATCCTGGTAAAGGGCCAACTAATAGTCATCACAGAGTTTTAAACAGTCTATTCTATGAAATAAAACAGTGAAAGCTTATTATCTTACACGAAAGATTGATCCCTCCATGTCTGATGTGTTGTCCCATCATCCTCCTTTAAATAGAATTTCATTAAATTAATGAAGTAATACCATTCCATGGGACTTTTAAGTCGGTTGTAGCTGCATTGTGCAGATGACAGAGTAGGGGTACACTCAGTAAATCCCTTTCTCTTTTTCTTCTTCTTTAGTTTTTTCACCCAGGTCTTAATTGGCCGACTTTTCTGCTGACCTCTCTTGCTGCCCTCTCAGAGCTCTTTTCCTCAGCTCATAATGAAATCTGTGCCCTGCCGTGTGTAGAGAGGACTTTTATCAGATTGTTTTAAACAGCTTCAAATATTCAACATCCAGGCGGATGCAGCATGAAAAAAGCTGACTTCATAAAACTAAGGATGCATTATATATTAGGGATAATGGGAAACATATATTTTTATGTATTTTCCTGATAATGAAATTATAGTCAATAAACAGCTGATAATAGCTTTTGTGACCTGGTGCTCTAAAAGTAAGACAGCCGTCCCCAAACCTTGTGTTTCTAATATGCTCAACAATCTTTTATATGTCTTTCGTCATTGTGGTTCACCTACAGAATAAGCAGCAGAGGGATTGAGGTTCTACAAAAGCCTTTCCTTTTGTGTTAGTTAGTTGATAAATAAACAAGTTTCTCTGTAAACTATCCTGATTAACTTGAGTTTTGGATTTTCTTTTCAAAATTCAAAAATGTGAAAATTTTCTGCCATCTTATAAGTATTAACCCAAAGAGAGTGGTTAGTCACTGAATGCATCAGGATTTATACTGTTAATGTAACTTTTTCAATTACTACCACTTACTCAAGTCCATTTCCCATCACTCCATCAGCTCATGAAGCACCTTGTGCCAACACTGCCACCCAAACAGCTCTCATTACTGCTCACTTCCCTCCAGCTTCCACACTCACTCCTCCTCCTCCACACACACCTCCTGGCTGGCAGCAGGCTCCCATGTGCCATGAGAGACCAACACTACATCTCTTCCCTGGCCAAGCCTGCAATCCCTCACCTGTCAGACTGTTTCAGTGCACTGACCTTGGATCAGGTCCAGTCCACTCAGTTCATGCCCATTCCACTAACTCAGGCCTGTCGGCCCACACACGCATTCCCAGCAGCCTAAAAAGGCTGTCTCACATTGACCACCTTAGAGGACACCTGTGACATGAAACCATGAAAAGCAGAGCTATTTACCAGAGGCTTTTCTGAGCATGTGTAGTGTTTTTTGGACTCTCTAGACTTGTATGCACTAAAAAATGGTGCATATTTGCACATGATTCTGATACTTTCTGATTTCTAAAATACATTTTTCTCTAATCTTTGAAAAAGTCCCCTTCATTTCTGCAGAAGAACGATGCAAATCTGGTGCAGAAATGGGACTGAGCAATAATTAAAGACATGACTTCTTCAGAAGATGGGCAATTAAGAAACTTTATTATTGCAGGGCAACATTTCAATCCTGAATGTTCCTACTTCTGAGGGAATACATTTCCAGTAAAATTCAATGTCTGTTTGCACACACAGGATAAAGTTGTTTAATTGTCCATGTGCTCCAAGAAATGTACTTTCGTTGACCTAACTGTTGTTGGTTTAATTCTACTTTATACTACTACTACTATGATTTTGATAAGTTTACAAAATTGTAGTGTGATGGTTATTACCTAAAATACTTAATTTTTACCAGCTATGCAGGTGAAAGCTGTATCATTTGAAGTGTCAACATAACAGAGTTTTACTTCAGAGTTTATTGTTTAAATATTTAAACCTATGCCGGCAAAGATTCATATTTGTTTTTTTTGTTTTCCAGTCAATCCTGCCATAGGTTAACATTGTGCACTATTTACTGCTCCATTAACTCTGAGGTGTTGTTGGATGTGGCAGCAATTTTCTTGTCACAAATAGTGAAGCATGAGTTGTCAACTTTAGTGCTGTAAAGTGTCAGAATTTGGTCAGTCTCTGCAACAGTGTGTACTTGCTGCAAATAAAGGCAAAAGAGAAAATGTGTGGAGAAGTGAAGTTTGGTCTCTCAGTGTACCAAGCAGCCAACCAGCAGTCACTTAAGTACAGTTGTTGTAGCATAGAAAAGTATCATTAACAATTTAACTACTGCAGAGACAAAGCCACAGTCTATTAAGATATGTTTTGGTAACTGATAGCATTTACATTATTTAGTAACTGTGAAGGCTTAGTTTACAGATTAGTCCCACTGATCTGTTCGATGACGTTGCCGAGCACCAGATCAACCTCAGTATAATGAGAATACTGACTGACTTTCTAACGATTTTATAAGTCAAATAAATATGGAACTGAGCGCTTATTGATTATATTTCATTTAAAATCTGTGTGTAATCAGGTGTTAAAATCGACACTATTAGCTGACGTCTTTCCACCCTAGATTTAGCTATATGGACTTGCATTTTATTGATCTAGGGCTAAGTCCAAAGGGATGGAAATCAATATGCATAAGCCCATTAGTTGGTGATAAATTCAAAACAAAAACATGAATGCAACACTTTTTTTACTGCAGCCACAGGAAACTTTTTCACACCTTTTTTTCCAAAAGTAAAAGATCTGAAACTTTTTCTGACTTATTTCTCTCCAATTCTGAGTTTGTTCAAATCTGTGTTTGTTAGCACTTCTTCTTTGCTAAGTGAATCCTTCCACCTGACTGATGTGGCATATCAAGTTGCTGAGTAGACAGCATGATCATTGTCACAGCCTGAGGCTCCTCTGTGCAACAAAGGGCTACTCCAACATGCATCTTTATCTTCAAGAAATATTTATTGATCACTCAGCTATAGACTTCAAAGATGTGCATCCTTTTGCAGGTGGGGGATTGTTAGTCAATATCTGGTGTTACTGCCATTTGCTTTGTGCAGTGCGACACCTCCTATTCAATGGCATGTGTGAACTTGCTGACAGGTATTGGAACATGATGTACAGGCTGATCCAGAGCATCCCAGACATGCTCAGTGGTTGCCATTTCTGGTGAGTATGCAGGCCATGCAAGAGCTGAAATGTTTCAGCTTTCAGCAATTACGGATCCCTGCAATGTGAGGCTGTGCATTTACATGCTGCATCAGGAGGCAATGAAGGTGGATGAATGGCATGAAAATCAGCCACAGGATTTCATCATTATCTTTGTGTATTCAGATTGTTTTAAGTAAAATGCACCTGTGTTTGTTTCATCGGTAGCCCACCCATACTATGATGGGGAACTTTGTCATTAGCAAACTGCTCGCCCACACAACGCCATAGATGCTTTCCTCCATCTGCCCAGTGCAGTGAAAAACATGATTCATCTGGGGAGAAAATACTTCTTTAACATACCAGACGTCACTGAGGATGAGCATTTGCGCACTTAAGTTGGTTACAACAACAAAGTGTTACCAGTTCAAGACCTGAGTAAGGATGACTGGCATGCAAATGAGCTTCTCTGAGCTGAATCTGACAGTTTGTGCAGAAATCTTTTTTGGTTGTGCAAATCAACATGTGGTCTGTGGTTGCAATAGACATTAAGTTCAAAGTGCAACACATTTTGACAATGCCAGTTGCATACTCACCCTAAACATGCAACAGCTGTAGCATTGTGTTGTTGTTCAAAACTGCACATTTTAAGGTGCTCTTTGCTGCATGCAGCCCAAGGCACACCTGTGTCATAAACATGCTGTTTAATTAGCATCTTGATATGCTACACCTGTCAAGTGGACGAATTTGTGCTTACTAACAGGGATTTTAATTAAGTTGTGAACAAAGTTTAAGATAAATTAGCCCTTTGGCTGTGCACACACACAAAAAAAGTAGATCTTTAACTTCAACCTTTGAACTCTTGTGAAAAATGAGAGCAAAAACAAAAGAGTTGTGTCCATATTTTGGTTGAGTATAAATCGTTATTATTATTCATTAACAAGTTGAGAGACCTGCAACCCCCGCAGGTGTTTCCACTTACTCAAATCAAACCCCTGTTCATGCTCAAAGGGTTACACTCAAACTCCATTTACAAAAAAATCTCTTTTTATAGCAGACACTTTGACTTGTCATAGCAGAAAAATAACAGTTGAAACAGTATCGATTAACATTTCACATAGAGTAAATGTCTCAGTGAGCTATTCAATAGCAGAGAGCCTGCATGCTAGCAGGTCCCTGGAACAAGCACATCTGTGCTTATTATTGTTATTAGCTACATGCTTAAATATCTGCTGTGAAAACAGTCTACAACAGTCATTAAGGTGTTTGTCATCTTGTTTAAACTGCTGCAACAAAAACCTCCTAGACCTATAGCCTGCCTTGATACAAACACATGTTCAAGGTTAGAGTGGATTTTTTTTCTTGCAAACCAAAAAAAAAGGACAGATGTGTTTTAGAGTTCCATCCTCGCCTCATGCAGCATGTATAAATATCACACATCGCATGATCAAATACCCACAATTCACTTTTAAGCATCAGACTTCACAGGGACCACACAGAATAATGCAACCCGACAGCATGGCAGTTATTCGCCGTGAACATCATTTGTATGCTAAAGCCATGACCAATATAAATATTTCATAGATGCAGGATATATCAAATCGAGCGCCACAGTGAAATGAGAGCAGACAGTACAGCGTTGGTGGGCTTTGTAAAACTTTGTCTTTACATCCTCAGTGTTTACACCAACTGTACATTTAACTTTTCTGCTTCTTACGCAACTTGTTCTCCTTGAGGTGAAATTCATTCAATGTGAACTGTTGACGCAGAGTTTGCTCTCTTTAAATGTAAATAGCTCAGGAACTGAATGGCTGCTCTATCCTTCTGTCTTTTCTCATTAGATATTTGTCTGCGTGTATTGAGACAGAGTGAATAATGAAGGCGACTGAGGAAGTCAAACAAGCGGCTGGCTTGATTATAAAACCTGTGTGTTTTAGCAAAAATGATGTCAAATTCAGAGGGAACGTCCCATTTCTTTATCCTCATCAAGGAATTTAAACAGCTGGCTGATACTGGAAGACATTAGTAGTGTGTGTGTCTGTGCATATGCGTGTCAAAGAGAGTGTGTGTTCTTCAGTATAGCACACAGATGCTACACACCACACAAGTACTTTGTTTTTCTGAAGTGGATGTTTTAGAGTGGAGTAGTCATTGTTGGAATGGTTTCTCTGGGACTAAAGGTTTCTCATTAAATTTTGAGTTTCCTCTGGTGCTGTGGGAGAGGCCACAGAGGCTTTTTGTTTGATATATGATTCATGCTAAGTGAGACATCACCTATTGCAGTAAAACTTGTCCCAGACATTTCTAAGGCTTTTTGCATTTGGTGTTTTCAGTGTGTCTGTGCTGCCTCATGCATGTATGCCTGTTGTTTTTTCATAAGACACAAAAATAAAATCCAGAAATGTATATTTCTTTTCAAACATTCATGAATACACTGTCTCAGGGTTATATTTTAGCATATTCTTGACAGAGCTTAATTATACAGTTAAGTACCCATCTGACAACCAGAATATATCAAACTATCACCCACTCAGTGAGGTGCAAAACACAGGCGAATCATGAGCATTTTGGAGACACTGAGCCTCAAATATCTGACATCATCTGGCTTATCATCAGTACTTTCTTCTTAAAATTTATACCTCTGATTGTTTTGCTGGCATATGTGGTTACCATGGTGACAGCAAAGATGGTTTAATGTTACAGCAAAGACTCCGAAAGTGTTTCAGCTCATTTGAAATGAAACAGAGGAGCAACTGGTGTCTGTTAACAGCACAACCAAACAATGTTTTAAGACAGAAGTCAGTTAAAGAATTATTGCAAATTGTGATTTGATTTTATGCTATGTAGTTTTCCATTCAGTCAAAGAGCAGATGAAGACAGTCACCTGCATTCTCTCCAACAGCTCACTCAGCTCCCTTTTTCTTCTGCTCCCTGCGGTTTTTATAACTGTTGTCTTGTTTTGTAGACCAGTTTTTAATTAACAATCTTGAGTTTCCTGTGGCTGCAGTTAAAATCTTTTAATGTGAAGCAGCAGCAGGAAATTATAATGTAATACAGTTCTGAAACAGTGTAAAGACAGTTAACAGTAAGCAATGAGGCTGTTATCAGTTAAGTGAAATTACACTGGACAACGTGTTGCCATCTTTCATTAGTAAGAGCAATATGAATCCACAACAGGAACGGTGGACTCCATCACTGGCAATGAAAACTACTAAATTTAAATGCATTGACTGGATGTCACAGAAAAATAAATTATTGGTTTTGATTTCATGAAAATCTTGAGGATCACACAGCTAAAAAAGTGAGTAAAAATTAATCACTTTTAAAGTCCCACCACATGAGTATTAGGTGATTTTTTTAAGACAACAACATGGTTGCTGTAATTAGGAAAAAAAAAACACTTTTAGGTAATGAATGCATTAATTTATAATTAACCCTTCAGTATTCCTTATGACTCCAGACAAGCATCCACACAAACAACAAACTACAAGGGCAGAAAATGACCTTATAGTTTTTGGGGCTGTACGAATGCTGAATATAAAACTGACTGTAATAAAGACAGCAGCTGTTCTCCCCAAAACAAACGTACCTTTTTGATTCTTCATAAATCTTGATGTCCTGGTTTATTATGCTGTACACCGCTGGAACAAGAGGGAGCTGTGATGCCTAACTGATATTTATTTTACCCACAAATGTTCACATAAAAGCCACTTAGCTGGGAAGTCATCTGCCCATATGCCTCAAAATGATGATGTATTTGCCGTTAAGAGCATGCAGATATGTCATTCTGAACTCCCAAACTGATAACAATAATTACAGTTGCATACATTTGAAGTCGTGACCTTCACCCTGTTATTGCTTTAATGCGTGTTTTATTGCAGCTCAAATGGACCATCATGTTAAGTTGTTATTACAGGACAGATTAAGCCACAGAAAGCTCTTTCAAGAGACCGAGTGAAGAGAGTTTCTGTCCAGATTGCAGGCTTTACTTTAGCACCATTCAAGGGAAAACACTGGTTACTCTTCACACAGAGATGCTTAATGCTGTGTCTGTGATAGTGCATCAAGACATGGACTGGTTGTTGATGGGGATTACTTGGATATTATAGGTCAGCTCCTCAGGGGATCTGAGTTTAATTAAAGATGGTACTCATTAACTCATCAGTGTTCCACCTACAGTACAGTGGCCTTTTCATCTCACCACAATATTGTTCTGCTGGGGATTGTGGGCCATGTAAATTAATAACCAGTGGCTGATAGCATATGATAAATTCTCTAACAAAACATTGCAGAGGGTTTCTTTCTTGGGAAATAATTTATTATAATAAAATCACTTTTTTTTGTAAATACGGATGTTTCATTCTGGATAGACAAATATAACAAAACAATCAGAGCCAAATGTTGTTATCCAAACATTGACTGAAGCCTGAGGCTCATCACTGACCTGAGATTATGACTGTGAGAGAATTATTACGTACACAGGCAGGTGAGATTAATGCCTTAACAGAATTAGGTCAAATTTACACTGATGAATAAAACTTAATAAAACAAACAGAAATGTGTCTCATGATCATGATCAAAACTTAAAATAATTCTTTCTTACCTCATGTTTTTATATTAAAAGCTGGCATTTGTAACGTTTAAACAAAAACATCATTGAATCTTCTTTATGATAACTTAAACCTGTATGTTTACTGCAAAAATGTAGTTTTAGTCGGAACATTTTTTCACTGTTTTTACTATATTTTATGGTTTTCATCTCTTGACTCCATCTTCCTTTTGTTTCCTCCTGCAGGGCAGTAGTTGGGCACAGAGAGCCATTGCCTGATGATAGTAAAGACAATATCACCATTTTCACTCGAATCCTTGACAGGCTGCTGGATGGATACGACAACAGGCTACGCCCTGGGCTGGGAGGTAAGCAACACTGTGCCGTATGCTCAATAAATTAAAGGAAAAGATGTCAGCCTGCTCACTGTGTCACTGGATTTAGCTCTTGAAAAAAGAATATGGATGATCAGGATACATGCAAATGTGAATTAGTCACGCAAGTCCTCATGCATGCTTCATGTCTTTACACATGCTGCTGTAAAAACATAAGCTTGTAGAATAATGAAGAAGTATTACGTGCCTGAGCAGTATAATTAGTACTGTTCTTTCACAGGGTTCTCATCAACCAAACTACTATCTTGGTATTTCTCCAGATAATTAACTGATAGAATACTTAATAGGTCCTGACTTGGTTTAATTTAATGTTTTAGGAGGTAAAAAACAGGTTTAACTGAAAAACAACTGGCTTGTCTCTTAACCAATTGCTATATCTCTATATTGGACCTGTACATAACTTTTTTATATTACTTTAATAATGTCAGATAATATACTGGTTTTACTAGACTCTTCCTCTCCAGTGATAGTCTCTGAACCTAATGAAGTCACTCACTAGCTCTCTAGACCTATGCACTGCCTGAGGGCATTAGGAGACATGGTAACTCACTGAGACAGCACACCGACACCAGAATCTCCCTGAAGTCATGTCATTTTACACAAGAAATCTGCTGTCCCTTTAGTGGAAGTTGTTCAATCATGCCCAAATGGCAAATAAGCACATATGTCAGTGGAAATTCTACTAATTGGTGCCATTTTATCCAAATATTCGCCCCCGCAAGGACAACAAACTGCATAACAGCAATCCCACATGCTCAAGCAGTCTTTGCCATTTCGCAGCCAGCCAGCTGGAATGGTCATTTCTGCTCTGCTGCTTGCTGCTGCAGCCACAAGCGTTGCTACCAGGCTGCAGACCCACCGGGCGAGATGAGCTGGAGTCCACAGCAGCAACCAGAGAGAGAAAAGCAGGCATGAGATGCTAATGTCATATTCTGCATCTGTGCGGTGGTTCCCATCTCCAAGGGCAAGGGGATGGTGGAGCACCAGTAACGGCTTACAGTCACGATGGCTTTCTTTTGTAGTGCAGTGAGTGAATGTGCATATCTGTGTGGTGCGGCGAAACAAAGCGGGCTTTTTCACCAGGCCCAAGAGGTTTGTACATGCAGGCTGACCGGTGGAGAAAAACTAGAGCAACCACAGACACGAACAGCTTGGCTTCTGTCTTGTGTTTTTGTAAAATTTAGGGAATTCTCACTGAGCTACAAGCTCTGGCACAATCATAACTAAAACCGTTCTGACTGGCTGAAGAGAATTTTATTTCGAAAGTGTAACATATGGTTAGACATGCACTTTGTAGTGTGTTTACTTGAATTTCTGCAGCTGCGTGCACTATGATAGATTTCATTACAAATTAATGCAGACTTATATGTTAACCTGTTTGATTTTTCCAAATCTATGTTTTATTCATTAAGCAGCAAGATGGCCACATTTTACATGATTAATTCTTTCTTTCCAAGTGTTTTATTACATAGACATATTATAAGTTTTTGCCTTTATTCTATATTTATTTAGTTTATTAGAGCAGCCTTATGTTGTTGAAATGCCATAGTATTACAGAACATTTACTGTGTTTCTCTTAATGCAGATATTTTCCATAATCAGCCATGTTGGATCAAAACATATGAGACGGTTGTGTCTCTGTGTGATGCGTGCAATAATCCACACTATAAATAGTCCTGGGGTAAATTTAGTTTATTTGACATGTCTAATTCCCTGAAATAACAGGACAGAATGCCATAGCAGCCCCTTTGCGTTGCAAATGGCTCTACATTCTTCTCAATTGTAAATAATTACATTGTAAAATGTCAAGAGGTTAGTTATTAATTTAAGTAAGTTGTTCATTTGCAAAATAATTTTCTTTGAGTGCAAAAAGACTGGATTTTTTTTCACATTTTGGACTTTAATATACCAGTCATCTACCTTCAGACAAATGCACCAAGTGGGGGCCCTCCTCAGTCAAAGTCAAGGGCTTCTACATGTCCATGGAAAGACCACCAGTCCTCCTGTGGGTCAGCGCCTTGCTCCACCACCCTCAGTCCCACTGAGAAACAATCAGATGGGGCCATCTCAGACAAACAGACTGGATAGAAACTGTAGAGGACCTTTAATGTCTTTCCAGTGGCATCTATTAGCTCTGCCCTGTGCTCTGGTGCGTTGTTGTAAACAGGAACGGGGCATCTCATTCCGTTCCCCCGCCTATGCCTGCCATGCAAACTGCTGACTTGGGGTTGTGATAATCACGTATTTGTGAGAGCTATTTGTGTCACAGGAATGATTAATGTGAAAAGTGGATCCCCGCCTCTCAAGAGGGCCCTTTGCCGAAGGATTGGTGACATCACCTGTGGGTGGTCGCTCAGATCTGGGACACAGTTAGAGCCGAGGATCTATTCACTTTTGGAGAAATGCCTCATCACTCTCTAGTTGTAGCACCGCTGGGAGCAGCTATTTGTCTCACCAATGGCCCAAAAGCCTGCTTTACACATTTGGCCCAGAGGAGCTGATTCATCACACACTGTAGAGGGCAAATTTTGATCGGTCACAACTTCCACATCATGTCCTACTTATAATGCTACACTTTGACCATTAGTGTGTTTTTTTAGGACAATTATTCCACAGCTTGCAATTATTTTCACAATTAAAAGTCCTGTCTAACTTTCATTGTTACAGTATCAGGAATGATTTATGAATCATTGTGACAGAACACAGGCAATAATGGAGCCTGTCATGTAACCTAACGCTCAATGATACATGTAATTAGAATTAAAGAACTATAGTGCCCTCAGGATCATATGGAGCAGAGAGGCCTTGTAACCATCCTGCCAGATTCATACTACAATAGACTACATCATTTCTAATGTGATTATAATGTGTGCACAGAATTGTGTAACGGCAGCAAAGTGTGCCCATTATTTGAATAAAAAGTACACACACACACTCCCGCATCATTAATGCTGAGCTGCTGCATTTTATTCCTGAGCCAGTAGTCCCATGGGACCTGTTAAATGTTTTTAGGGCAGGCTAACTAAAATTATTTTGGGTCAAAAGGGATGTCTCCTCTCCAAAGATACAGACTTGGGCCAGGCCCAGAGCACATTTTATGCTGTAATGGACAAAACTAGCCTGGGCCAAACAAATGGTAGTTTTTACTGAACTAAAGACTTTCAAAAGCGTCTGTGAAGTTGCTCACAGCAACATTTTTGCTCCTAAATTGAGGAGGAAAAAAAAAACCCTCCTGGGCCACATAGTCGGAGTGCTATAACTAATGCTGTCTAACAATGCTCGAGTCTACATTTTAGGAAATGTCTAACACTATTGGTCCAGCAATATGCTCTTAAATCTTCAATTTCTGGCACAAGAAAGTTGATATGGTTGTGACAAAATGATGCACAAAGATAGTTAGAATCCAGGTATTAAGCTGTCAGGCACATATTCTTCACAGAGCGCGCATAAATCTACAGTTTTTCAGCCTGACGTGTTCTTCTAACCCTTGATTACAGTACAGAACAGAATTTTTATGTGAAGCGGCTTAGTTAAATGCCAACAGGCAGACTTCACCGTCATGTACCCAAACAATCGGCTTAACAGAGACAGAGCTGCAGCAAAGCTTTCTGTGTACACACTAAACTGTAACGTTTTCTGGTCCTTGTTGTCTCTTCCCGCAGAGAGCGTGACAGAAGTGAGGACAAACATCTACGTGACGAGTTTTGGGCCGGTGTCAGACACAGACATGGTGAGTGTTTTTTCTCTTCTCCTTCCTCCGCGCTTTATTTATCTGTGAGTCATCAAATATAAGCAGGTCATTGGTCCATATTCACTTTGCTTGTCATTGTTTACTTTGATAAAAGTACTTGGAGAAATTTTGGCAGTTTGGATTTGAAGAATAATAGCATGTCAGCTAGAAATGCATACAAATTATTTGTTAACATCTTTGCTGTGTCAAGTAGTTTTCCTCACTAAAATTCCTCACTCATTAAAAGTCTGATTTTAGAGTTTCTCTATTTGTTATAGCTGTTTATACTAGTAAAATGTCCCTTTTTAAGTATTTCAACAAATACATTTGGTATTTTAACATCCTATCACTCAAAACTCAAGACTATATCAAGTTATTTTCAGAAGAAAGTACTTTAATTCAGTAGGGAGATAAGACTATGGTAACCAAGCAATTGGCCAAAACAAATTCTTGTTTGACTTTGTTTTCACACTCACTGTGGCCACAGTCTGATGAACTCCAGCTATTTTAGACCAATATTCCTGCTGCTTCCTACATGAGCTGTTCGACCTGTACACCTCATGTTGCTCCTACAAATTTCCTTAAATGACTAAGACTAACAGTGTCAGTATTCTCTTGATTTTCTTCAAGATGAAGTTATCTGTTGGCACATTTCCGCTACTTTCATGCATGCAAAACCTTGACTACTTCTGAAAAAACTGTCTTGTTTAAGCACAGACTACTGCCAACTTTAAAATGCTGTTTGTATCGACTGAGCCGAACAAGATTAAAATTCAATAAGACAATATTGCTTCCTTGATGAAAAGGCAATACTTAAGTTTGACAGTATTTGTCATTTCTAATGTGATTTGTGATTTGCGGGCGAACGTCATGCATGTACTGGCCATCAGTCCATTCACTGTTAATGTCACCAGACAGCGAGAAGAGTCAAATTAACTTAAAAAAAGATTATCATTGGTGCAGTTTACGTCAGAAAGGATGACATTTACAATATGACAGCCTGTAACCACAACAAATGTCTCCGAAACCATTTTGGACGAAGCTGTTTTTAGTCAAAGTGTTCTCTTTAAACAGCAATATTCTGGAAAAATTCCATGGTGGGCCCTGGATGACCTCTTTTTAAACAGCAGATGCTGGAAATGGTTCATGCTTTGTCTTGGGACCTTATGCGGCATTTGACATATTTGATCATGCAGCTCTAATTGACCGCCTTGAGCACTGGGTTGCTTCTCCGGCTCTGCACGGAGCTGGCTCAACAGCCTGTGTGACGTAGCACGATTAGTGGATTTAGGAGAACTTGAGTTTTTATGGTCTCACTAGAGGGCTGCTTGATCTTGCAACAAGTTTTTGCACATTAAGTTTCTTTGGTGTAGTTTATATTCAGGCAGTCAGTCTCAAACTTTACATGAGTCAATTAGGACCTTGCAGTCTTGTGTTAAATAATCAGGAGGCTGGGAGAAGGTATAGAAATACACAAATTGGATGGTCTCCCTAAAGAAAGAAGTGTTTGTTTGTTATGTGATGTTAGTTACATTAAAGATGAAGTCTGTTTCACTCATTACATGATACTTAAGGGCTAAAGTTTTAAGTAAAATTCTTTTCTCTTCTGATTAGTTCTTCCTCTGAAGGGCTTGCCTAATTTGAAGAAACACATCTATTTGCATCGTGTAAGAGGTTACATGACTGTCCAATATTTAGCTTTGCATGCAGAGAGGGTGATTAATTTTATAGCCTACAAACACTTTTAAACCAGAACATATTTTGTTTTTTTTATCAAAATCCCATTTTATAAACCTCAAATTGCAGAAACTGATGGCTACTCATACTCCTCTTTATTTTATATGTAGCTCATCTGTGTTTTTTTTACAGTGCAATCTGTAACACATACAAGGAGGGGCTGGATAATGTCACTACCTTGCAATTCAATGTATCTTCCTACATAGTAGTAGCTGATCTTTACACATCTTTTTCCTATATTAACTACTATATCCAGGCCAGAAGGCACACTACATTGGCCAGAACCTCCTCCAAGCTCCACACCCACACACTGCACAAGACCTCCAGCAAGTTAAGGGACCCCAAGCAGAAAGAATGAGTGGGGTCAATTTGACAGTGACATAGACAGCATCCTCGGGGCAATTATAAAGGGGGTGGGGGGTTTAAAAAGCATTTCAAGGGGGCAAGTGAGGATAAGAACTTTTCTGTATCCTAAGGAAGAAGCTCACAGCTCTGCAGAGCAGATTGGCACAGGAGATCAAGGACCAAAGAGTGTATCAGGAAATACACCGCCTCCCTCATAAATTGCTTTGAGTTAACTAAACAACTGCTGTGGAGTTTGGACACCCATTCAAAACTGTCAAAGCCCTTCCCTGTCTTTATGAGACCATTTCTGCTGTACAGTAAGCTACAGAAGATACAGTACCCTGACCAAAGTATGCTGAACTTGCATTGTGTGGGAGTGAGTGAGAGCCTTCCCTCTTTATTACAGCAGACAGTGCTTTATCTTTTTCAGCAGATATCACCTTTAGGGTCTCTCCGGGCTTAATTCCAGCCTCAATCTTTTATTCTCTTCACATGCCCCACTTGGCAACCTCATGAATCAATGGCAAACGACACAAATTTTAGTCACTGGCACACATGACGGCAGCAGAGGACATGGCGACCCACTTGTGGTAATGTTTTGATGAGAGCAAGTTTGTGAGGTTGCAGCAGGTGTTTACTGTCCGCTGTCAAAGGCAAAATACATGTCATTCTTACACACTCACACCTTCATCTAGTAATAAGTGTATGTACTGAAGCAGCAAGGTTTTCACTGTTCCTAGATTTGGAAACACTGCATCAACGTTTCCTTTTTTTTTTTTTGTATTTCTTCAGTGCTTAGCCCCAGGCTATACTGCATTTTTCTCTGTATGCACATGAAGGCTTCAAGCTTCTCCTTTCAAGACTCTTCAGCCTCAAAAGATGATCAGTCTTCATCCTTTAGGAAACATTACACTATGGAACAGACAACAGTCGGCAAAATGTGTGACATACAGAATGAGCAGTGAAGCAAAGTTGCCTTTTTTGCACCTGCATCTCCCTTTTTCTTGCATCGCTTTATTCTTACTGCTTACATTATTATTAACACAGTAAAAAAAGATTTAGCCAGCACTTATTCACATGTTTTTCAGCACATAAGCCTAAAGTTTGAGCACTTAGGATGTGACGTGTTTTTACAGAACTGTAGAGTAGGAAAATGTATTTGTGCGCTTTTTACCCACAACAAACCCTACAATAACTTCCTCCTACAGTATCTATGAGATTCTACCTTCTCTGAGGTATAGTTTGTTGAAGAGCTGTTGAATTGCATTATATCCACAGGAGTAAAATGTTGGTCACAGATCAGCCCTGGGAGCTCTGGAGGAATGAGAGGACAGGGCCGACGATTATACAGTACAGTGAGCAAATGTGAACAGTAGACTGCACTTAATAAATAGGTCTTGACTCTGGACTTAAATAATGAGCAGTCTCAATTGCTGAAATCTGTGCCTGTTTCCAAAAGCGAGGGCACCCTCTGAGAGAAATGTGGGGGTGGCTCGGCTTTTTTTTTTTGAGTTTAGAAAAAATAAAAAGGACTGTTTTGCCCTGGCAAGTGGAGAGCTGGATCAGGTTTACAGCTCAGGTAAATGTGTGATGTACTGAGCGGCGAGTCACTTTCATGATTTTTTAGAAAGGATATCTGGACTTTGAAGACACTCTCAAGTTCTGTTACTCAGAGCAAATGAAGGCAAATGTACAGTAGGTCAGGGTCATGCATTTGTGTTTTCTGGTTCATGAATTTCTAGGCTACTGAGTTCAGAATGAGTCGGATGTGTTTCTTGGGAGCAGGATAGCTTTGGAGTATTGAGCATTGCAACAAACAGTTCTGGGCAACAAAAGCATGAACTAGTTTTCTAGGTCAGTTAAAAGAGAAGAAAAGAGTAATCCTGAAGGTATTTCAGAGGTGGAAAGAAGCTTTTTTTTTAATATGTCCTTCATGTGTTCACCAAAGGAAAGTTCTGTTTGCAAGACAATTCATCATCAGATTCATTTTGGGGCTCTTTTTCCCTCATTAAATGAAGGTGAGGAAAATAAGCTGCTGCTGAGGATCGTTTATCTGAGTGTGCTTCATGTTTCATGTTGTTACTGCGTCACTGTTTTGAAAAAGCTAGTTTATTTCCCTCCAGATTCCTTAACAAGTCTTTTGATGAACCTTGTTAACTCTTTAATAAGCTTTAAATTGAAAGTGCCTCCTCTCAATAAACTAATGTACCACTCTGCTTTGCTTTTGACACAATGCAGGAAATTAAACCCAGATTTACCCCCCGCTGACTGAATATCTGTTTCATACACACTCCAAGGTAAAAATTTAATTGCAAATAATTTAATCAGTGATTTTTTTTTGGTATTAAATGGTTACACTGAAGCTTTAAAAAAAGGAAAAATTATTAAAGCTTTCTTAATTACCAGATTGAATGGGTCAGAGTTGAAGCATTGAAGGATGGAGATAAGCATAATACTTTGTGAGAGAAGAGTGCTAAAGGAAGCACATACTAAAATCACCAAACTGGAGCACTACTCTACATTCAGCAATGAATAAAAAAGCTCTGAATACCTACAAGTCTTGTTTGCAGCACATTCGCCACATTCACTTTAGGTGGCCTTGAATTCCACATTTGTTGAAGTGCCTATTTAAGTTCAAGGAATAGATGAACCAACAACAGACCAAAGACTGCAACCACAATAGCAGGTTTTGTGAAACTGTACTAGAGACCGAACAAGAGCAGATTCCTGAGCTAAAAGCTAACATCAGCATGGTTGCATGTTTACAATGACATGCTAACATGCTGGTGTTCAGCAAGTATATTGTTCAACTGGGTCACCATATTAGTTCACCATATTAGTTTAGTATGTCATTGCGCTAACGTGTGCAAATTAGCATGAAATAAGGTTGAGCTGACGATGCCGGGAGTACAGGTGTCCACATGTCCCTGATGTTTTTTATCAAGTAGCTTCATGCAGTTAGTTTTTTTTTATTCTTACAGCATAAAAAAATAAGCAGTATTTATTCTGAGGGGGAAAAAAATACCAAATCCATGGCAATTTTTCAAAAGATGTTGAGATATTTCACTCAAAACCACAAATAACAACCTGCTGGTGGCACTCAAGAAAAAGTCAAGGGGGGTACATTGTATAGGAACCATGAGCATGTGCAATCCCTCTTGTAGATGTACAATTATGTCACTGGATAAGTCAAAAACTCTGACCTGCTCTTGGCAGTAATGAGAAGACAGGGGATTAGTTATAAGGATCAATCCTCTGGGTTTCATTGCAATCCATTCATCCATTGTTAAAAGACCGACCAAACGCCACTGTAATCCCTAAGGCTACACTGCTAGCATGGCTAAAAATGTGGAGCATAAATGCTTGGAGAAACTGTAAAAAGTGAGATGTTCCCTGACAGGGCACACTCTATACCCTAGGCATCTCATACTCTGTCGTGTACATCCAGTGGTCCAATTACCCATCTCTGTAACATCAAGTGCCCCAGAAATGTCTGTTTCTCGCTCATCCTGAGGGCTACTTGTTTAGCCTACACTTGGACCCCAATACGCTACATCTGCCTTTAGTGTCACACACTCGCCACAGGAGTGAGGGTAACTGCATAATCGGAGTGAAACTAAAATATTAGGCCAATAACAAGGCGCATTGTTCAGAGCCGGGTTTGAAATTTCTGCAGCGTGTCACACAAAGGCCCAGAATGTGGGTTTATGGTCTTGATGCTGATCTCTGGTAAGTAGGTGTTTCTTTTCTTCTTCTTCTTCCTCGTCTTCTTCTTCTTCTTCTTCATCTTTCCCTTTGTTGATTTTTTCTCCCAGTCTTTTTTTTTCTGCCTATGGAGTCACATCTCATTCACATGTATGCAGTGTCACAGCACATTTGCCCATTTCATAGTGGGATATGACAGGTCTGCTCTGATGAAATGGAAAGCGATTGCAGCTGTCACAGGTACTGTACTAAAGCTTGCTTTGACAAAGACGTCAGTGATGGTCTCATCCCACTAGGGTTTCACCATCTCTTTGAGTAAACATTTCGGAAATATCTGACTTTTTCGGCACACAGCTGTGTGTTTAAAATTCAGAAAACTCAAACTCCAAAGAGCAGTTCAATGTCCTTTGAACAAAACAGAACAGATGGAGGTTCGGGTTTCTAAAATTTGAAGGTGAACTCCTGCAATCTGCATCAATCATGTTGACCTTGTTCAAAGACTTGCAAGCCCAATTAAACCCCTTTTTTCATGAGAATTTTAAAATTGGTTATAGATCTCTGCACCTTTCAGAACAAAAACAAAAAAAGAAAAAAATTATACTCCTAAAAAAAGGGCCTAATTATTTTTTCCTTTTCACACAGGTCATCATGTTCCCCGCCATCCCAGTTTGATTCATGTGCAGCAGTAAACAACTTAAAAGCAGAGCAGGAACCATCTTTTCACACCCTTTAATTTTATGTAAAAATGGCAGCCGCAGGTAATGGAACATCAGTGCCTTTCAATCATATGACAATAAGTGGAGGAAAGTGATGTTTTTAAATCAGAAAACAAGCTGTTGTATTGACCCTGGTTTCATCATGTTAATTTTCTGAGCACAGACAAAATTACCTCCCCAGATTGGAGCACATGCTGGTTGTAGAACAGGACGTCCTCCAATGTTACAGCCTCATACTACGAATCTCTGGTTGTTTGACTGATGGGACACATTTAAATCATTAAAAACTTCACAGGTATATGTGAAGTGTAGTACAAAACAGGTCTCCCTCTTTTAGAAACAATCCTTACCTGTTAGCATCAATATCTCATTATTACTGCTCAGTCATTTTTTATATATTTTTCAATCTGAATCTTCTTCTTGTAATGTAATCTTCATGGAATCTGCAATATGTTCTGACTCATAAACGGCATACTATTCAGTAAATTCTAACTGTATTACTTGTTCTTCTGAGCAGCCATACAGTCTCTATGTGAAAGTCAGCTAGGAACTGAAAAACACACAAGGTTTAGACTTATTTCTTTTCAACGTGCAACATCATGTTCATGTATTAATCTGCAAAAAAAAAATGTTTGAAAGAAATATAATGCTGCCTAGATTGTTTTGTTTAGTCAACATAATGAGAAAACCTTTTTTTATTAATTTATCTGCATATGTAATTTGCTTTCCTTTCGATATTCAGTTCAAGCAAAAAGTTCGTGTTTTTTGTTATTTTTAGCCATATAAAGGCAGACACAGGCAGACACTGTGCAGATTAAACTCAGTTTTTGGTCTGCATTCATTACTCCTACTAATTTTAGATTAAGGCCCAATTTCTTTTTGATCAAAGATTGTCTGACGCACACTTTTAGAGGTTTATGACATGTGATTAATTTCCCACACGGCTGCTCTCAAAATATCTGTTACCAACTATAGTAAGCTTGTTTTAACATTAAAGAGTAGTCATTTGCATGTTGTCACCAAACAGTGTTGACTGAGATTTTGCTGCTGCAAACTGTCAATAAAACTGAACAGGACAGACAGACCATATTGTTCACATCTTCTTAACCATCTGCAGCTCCATGTTTCTGTTTTTTTTCCTTCTTTCTTTCAATTTAAGTAACACTGCCCTTCTCTTTTATGTCAACATTATTGCAGACATCTTGTTTTTAATAAAACTAGAATCATCGGTGGAAAACCGGTCGCAGTTTCTTTCTGTGTTTGGGGTTTTGCAATATGATGATGTATATCTGCAAAGTCTGAAAACAAAGTCTGTGTGATGTCTGATTGAGCCCATGAGAGGCGAGAGTGGGTCACTGTCCAGAGAGTCACAGTAAGCCAGAACAAAGTGGGCGTGCTGATGAAGCTACACACAGTGAAGCTACTTTATATTCTGAAGTGCTGGCCTGATTATTGCTTTCCACTGTTTTTTTATGTTTTTTACTGCATATACATGAAAATAAATGCAGTTATATAAACACTGAAACATCATAACTATGGATGAGTCCTGGTCCTCCCACACTCTACACAGGTGCCAACCCTCACCTTAACTAAAGGAAGTACATTGTCCTGACTTGGTTTTAGTGTCACTGCTTTGTATTCAGGCTATGGAGGCTGGATTCTTATATGATCTGTTTGTCTTACAAATTAAGCAGCAACAAGCAGACCTACACAATTAATGAAATAACAGTCATATCCCTACTCCCGTCTGTAAAAAGAACATGATCCACTGTGTTGTTTTTGTTTAAAATGTATGCTCAAAAAATGGTACATCTCACATCAAATTAATAACACTCAAATTAAGCACCTGCAAAAGTGACAGGTAGCCACTAGGGGGCGATCAAGATGTTTTGGCATCTCATTTGGTGTTGTTTGCAGAAAGCGCAGAAGTAGTCCCTTAAGGCCATCATCAGCCATTGTTTGAAAGTGTTTCAGACTTAGGGCAAGTTAATGTTAAGCAAGAACAAATCATATGCAAAGACTGCATGAAACTTCTGTCTGCGCTTTAAAGCAACACAGCCTTTGCTGTCTACATTGTACTGTTTTATAAATGAAATCAGTACTCTGTTGTTTGAATTTTGAGTAAAAAGTTTTGGTACAATTTTACTTAAGTTTTGCTGCTTGGAGATGCAATGTGAATGAGGACCAATCTTATTATGACACCATGATTTGTGCATTAGCAGGAATGTTGAACCACATGTGCTAATGCAATAAAATGGTTTGCTCCTTAAGTCAAAAAGTAATCCAACTAATTAATCAAGATCTTGATATTGATCACAATAATTGTTATTATCACAACCTTGTAGCCTCAGGAAATCTTACCAAAGTCTTGCATGATGTGAGAGCGCCAGGTGGTGTCAAGTCTTTTTGCACCTATAAACCTTGAAACCTGTAACACTTTACTAACAATAAACCTTAAAAGCTTATATTCAACAATTTTTACTGACTTAACAAAACAATTGCTATCTTAAAACATATGCCATCATTGTTTTATTGAATGTCATACACCACAGTGAACAACTTACTGCCCATTGCAGAGACCCAAACTGTGGTCCTTGGTAAAGGTATTTTGTGTTATTGTGCAGCCATTATCAGCCTGGATCCTCTTTATTCCGCTTCATGAACATAGCCAATGAACATAATCTACATAGCAATTATGTTTCCTTTAAAGCATATGAGGCAAAACCACTGGCCAGGCTTTACAAACATAATTATATGTATTATTTATAGATATGGTCTCACATGACAGAAATCGTTCCTCTATACATTAAATATATTTTCTCTCTCTAAGTTTCCTTTTGAATGTGAGCTACTTATGTTTATTTTCCTTAGAGCAGCTCATAAAAATTCATATGACAAAATTACACATCATGATTTTAAAAATGCATTATGTTTTTCATGATTATAAACATGTCCCCCACTACATATCTTTTTTTTTTTTTTTTTTTACCGCTTTCTCATGCTGAAGATAATAGGAGCTGTTGTGGGATTCACAGCTCGCTGCAAGTTTAACACAGGTGTCACTCCCAGCAGGGAAGGGTGAAGGAGAAGCGCAGCGAGAGACGATTACTGACGACCTGATAGCATGGTGGATGGTAATTAAGACATCAATCAAATCTTTGACTAATCATTACAATGACCAGAGCGTGAGGATCAGAAGAGCCAGGTTGGAGAGACAACCTGCCTCCTGGTAGTAGTCTGTATTATTACCACACCAGCTAATCAGCATGTTATATCTTCTCTGCTGTGCGCTGTCGAAAACAAGACATCATAACATATATCACCTATATATATCTCTCACAATATCCTTTATTGTCAAGAGCATTAAATCAAAGCTGTCATGCTGGTGAGCTAATGTAGATAAACCAAGCATCTACACCGAGATGTAGCCAAGAAAGAACAATGGGCAATAAGTTACTGTGCAGATATAATCAGAAATTTTAATTTCTGGCACTCATATGTTAGGGTTACTCTGCACTCAGAGATGTCATTAATTGTGTCTTTGTAATATGTTTAAGAAATGAAAAAAAATATATATTTTTAATTTCATATTATTCACTGAGGTTCAAAGAAAAATCTTGCACATTAGCTTTGAAATCGCAAGAGATCAAATGTCTGCAATAAGTTGGGGACTAAAATGTCCAGATCTGTTGAGTAAAACCAAATTAAAACTAAATGTGATGACATTGTTAAAATGTGATCTAATAACTAAATGTTTAGAATTTAATGAACTCATTAATTTAAGATAAAAGGCTACATTAATATTCTATCAGATATTAGACACAACCTTCCTGCCATTACCAGAGAACCAGACACTGTGTCGTTTTTTATTGTCTCGACTCATTTAGCCCAGTCTGCTTTACATCCTACCTTAACTGCCACCTTATCAGCCTTTCCTATCATTTCCCTCATTTCCTTTCATTCTCATTATTTTCTCACTTTTTCAGCCCTGATATTGGCTTCTTCTCTCCACCGTTCCTCTTCTTCTGAGACGCACATTCACATTTAAACGCAGGAGACATTTTTGTGGGCATGACATGCTTGTTCTTGTTCCTTTTTTGTAATTCCTCTTTATATCTGATGGAATGCTATTTACTTGCTGTGCTGATCCAACATAATTTGCTGGACATGTTCCGTGATTAACCTCGACTTGAAAACATTAGAGACCTTTTTAGTCACAGCACACGGGGAAATGACAGTGATTTCTACATCATTAAGCACAGAGGCTGTTTCACCTTATTCAGTTCAGTTTACTGGGCTCTGTGGCAGAAAAGACCAGGTATATTTTAAAAAAATCATTTCACTCTCCATTAAAAGTGACCTGATTTGACTTTTTCAGTAAATCTTCCGCACCGCAGTGACACAGTAGTTGCTGAAATAGACTAAAGCTTAACAGTGTACTGAAGCTGACAGTGTGTGGTAACAGACTGGACATGTTTCTGCAGAGAAAAAGAAACTGCACCATTAAAAACGAGACACACATAATTCAGTGTATTAAATAGAGAGATAACAAAGCCCGACACGTAGCTTGCAAATGTGTGTCGAAATGAACAAGGCTTCCCAAACTGAACTATCCCAACATAACCATCAGGAAAATCACGTCCATCAGGTCTAGACTTTATTCAGAGATAAGATCTCTTCTATGTAGAAGTAAATGTACTGCATTTATAAAGCACTTTTCTAGCCTTTCAGTTACTTAAAGCATTTTACGAGGCAACATTCACTCATTCACATACATACGCTGATTGCAGAGGCTTCTATACAAAGTGACAATCTGCTAATCAGAAACACATTCACACCCACAGTGAGACACTGGGCCTGTTTATGATGTCGCACAGAGTTTAGCTGCTTCATGCTCTTTTCTGCTTGCTTGTTTATTGCTCTCTGTTCTTTTGCTGCTCCTTTTGCTGATTCTCCTAAATAAAAGACAACTCGGAATCATGGCAATAACATCATCAAATCAGATGAGTCCTACTCCTGCTGTATACTCTACCCAGGTGCCACCCTCAGGCATTGTCCATATGAGAAAAAGCTTAAGTATTGCTCGTATATAATCAGAGAGGGGGATGTAGTAAATCAGGACTGGATTCTTGTTAAATTCAGGTTCACAAGTGATTTGGGCACCTGGGAGACAATCCTCAATCTTTTTCTTAGTAAATTCTAAAAAACAAATTTGTATTATTTTAATACTCCTCTAACTAAAGTCAAGCTGGTTTGTATTTCCGCAAGTGAATTCTTAGACTTTTTGTTCTAATTTGGAAGCAAATTTTAAATTGTTGCCTGATTGATTTCATAAAGGACTAAATCATGATTTTTGGACATTTGAGTCTACAGATTATTTCAGGCATTTGTCTCTTGTTGTTTTGCAGCTGGTGTTCAAGCTATTTCTTTCTATTTCTTTGAATTATTAAACAATGCATCTGCAATTTTAAAGCAGCTTTCTAGTGACTGAGCTGTTCGGACAAAACAACAAGAAATTTTAAGATGTCACCTTTTGCTGTGGAACCTTGTGATAGGCATTTTACATTACTTCATGCATAATAAAACAGGTGAAACACTCATTAGAGTAATATTTTAATCAGTGTATAATTGCTTAAGTTGTACAGCAGCATCTTGGTGTTAAAAGGCACGTACAACTCCTCTCCAATGCACCTCTTCCAGCCCCTCCAGGGGCTGTAGTAACATGCCATTCTTTCTCTCTTCCCACGTTCTGTATGTTGAGTCTCTCTCTAATAAAAGCAGGATGCCAAAAATATGTATGCAGGCTTAATAAAAGAGCCCGTAGTGTATTTTTGAAGAGTGACTCTGTATTCATGAATCTATTTGTATCGCTGTCATTCAGGTGCCATGAATGTGTTTTAAAGTGTCATTTAAATTACAGTTGTTTGCAACAGTAAAATCATTCATGATCCTCGCTGCTATAAAAAAGACATTTGAAAACTATTGTGGGGTAGAAGCCTCGCTCTGTCTCCTCTGTCAAGGAGAAATCAATCACTCAGCCCCTGGAGGAACACCAGCTGGCATTTGAACTGATTGTGCCATTTGGCCTTGTGTGGAGATTGACTGTGCTCCCCTCACTCCTGTCTTTCAATCTTCAAATTAATTCCTGGTGTTTTCTAAGAGATTTCTGTCCAAAAGAAGCAAACGAATGATGTCTTTACACAGCTGGGCCAAACACAGTTTTGTCTCTTAATTCATTCCTGGATGTTTTGTTGAATGTTTTGCTATGGGATGAGATTTGGCAATGCTCTTGGTTCTCATAAAGAATAGGGAAGACTAAAGTGCATTAAAAGTGTATCAGTGTGGTAATGGAGATTTAAACGTCCAAGGTCTTTCTGTGCCAGAATAGAAATAACTTTATTCTAGCATTCCTCAAAATGTTTGGTCCAAGACACAGAATAATAAATAACTCTATGATATGTGTGCTTGTGTTTGTACCTTCAGTCATTTTTTTTGTCAGCTGAAGGGTTCAGTGTTGTCTGTTCTGGGAATCTAATGCATGACAGTACTTCAATGCTGTATTATTAGCATAAAGAGGCTCTTATATTGTACCTATATTGTTCTGTTCTTTTATTAGATGTGGCGAGACTTGAAACACCTTATACACCTCATACATTACTGAACAAAGACAGGAACTAAATGAGGAACATAACTCTCAATAGTTGTAAAAAACAATACAGTGGTTCGGGGAAATGTTTGTCACATTTGTGCTCTTATCTATCTGCAGCGCTCTCTCAGGTTGTATTTAGAGCACTGTTAAAAGCACAGATGCATTTTTGTTTTGTGTTCTGTTTTTTGTCAATGGTCCTGTAAGTTTGCAGACCCCTCAGGGGGTTAGTCACATCAATTAACAAACGTCCGTCCTGCATCGTTTAGAGGAGCCCTGGTGATGTGTTGAGTGGAAGCTGTACACCTCTCCTGCTGGGGAGGATGGCTTCCTGTTGTTAAAGCCGCTGAGAAATGACTTTATTTCTGAGTTTTCCGCTCAGAGAGAAGCCAGTTACAGCTCACCGACGAGCAGTACAGTCCGCGAGCCCTTTCACTGTATGAGCAAAAGCACAAAGAGAATTAAAGAGAAACACATATGGCGTGCTGTTATTGATCACCAATAATGTGTACTGTTGCGTGAGAGACAGACAGCTTACTCCCATCTTACTCTGTTAAAAACGGCTGCATTCAGTCTGCATTGCCGCTGTACACAGCTGATGAGCGAAGTCTGTTGCTAGGACACCAGGTCCTGTTGAATGAATAATGTGAGATAAATTCTTTCTGACTGGCTACGTCCTGCATTTGTTTTATTTTGTTTACTCTTTGTGTGTTGGTGACAACACAAAAAGACTTTGTTGTAGATTAATAAAACATGGAACAGATGTATTACAAGGTTTCTCACTGAGGCTCATTTGTGTCTCAGTCCATGGTTAGGCTTTGCAGGACTAACACTACATTGTTAACAGAGTAGTAATTATACCATTTGGTGTAGGGATGCATCAGTTCAAAAGAAATAAAAACTGGTATGCAGTGTATTTCTGTATGTCTTGTTTTTTTCTTGTCATATATTATACCATATTACACTTTGAAGGAAGAAGTACTTCTTTTCACAAGTTAGATTTTCACTTCATTTTATCTTTTTTAATTGTTATCATGTGAAGGGAAATTCAGGCATTTTAAAACTAATCTTAAGTCCTGTATTGATGTGCAACTGACTGGCACTCACTAAAAAATTTGCAGTTGTTTAAATAGATCATAGACATGGCAATGTGTTTCTTTGGGGCAGCTGTGAATGTCTTTACTGCATCCATTTAAACTGCTTTTCATTCGAGGTTGCAACTGATATTCAGGGTGTATAAAAATATTATTTATCATATCTTTAACTATTTAACCCAAAGGTCTGTTTCTGTTAGGGTTCTTTGTTTAACTGGAAGCTTTGCATGACTTGCGGTTAAAACAAACAGACAAACTAAAAAACAAAACATATCTTTTAAAAAATTACCGCAATTACCAAAAAATAGATCTGTCAGTGCACATTCATAAAAGTTTTTATAATACTAGCAATTAATAAAAAGTCAAATAGCGTTTGCACTCAGTGGGCAGTAGGCACTCCCTTTGACAGCAGACATTTTGATTTCTATCAGGAAACAAAGAGGTGTAAATATGTAATAACACTGGGCCTTGTTCCATCAAGTGTCCAGTTAGTCATTGACTGAGTATGAACAATAACAAAGCCAAGGACCTTGGCTCACCTACATGGACCACAGCCATCACTCATAATATTATCCTAATTCCCCTTGTACTTGTCCTGTTTTGATAAGTCAAAATGTCTGGGTCCTTTAATGTTAGAGGTTAAAATTCTTCACCTTAATGTAACAATTGCCATGCCCAAAGTCTGTTATCTTGCCAACAAAATGTTTTGCATTCTCTTGCCATCAGGAGTACACCATCGATGTGTTCTTCCGTCAGAGCTGGAGGGATGAGAGGCTGAAGTTTGATGGGCCCATGCAAGTTTTACCCCTCAACAACCTGCTGGCCAGTAAGATCTGGACTCCTGATACCTTTTTCCACAACGGAAAGAAATCTGTGGCCCACAACATGACGACTCCTAACAAGCTGCTACGATTGGTGGACAATGGCACGCTTCTCTACACGATGAGGTGAATCCATTTTTTCTTAACATCATCACATATCTACAGCCATGCTGGTGGCTCTGTGAAGCTGTACTTAAGCACTGTAGTTTTGAGTTCGCAATGATAATGCTGACATGCTGATGTTGTCAGCCATGTTTACAATCTTATTGGAGTGTGCAAACATACTAATGAGGACTGAACATGAAGAAGATCTCAGGGTGGCAGAAATTCGAGAAGTACAAATGAGTCTTTTTCAAACAGCGCCTTGAGACTAAACGGACAACGCTAAATAACCATTGTCACCAACTGTAGCCTTTACAAATAACTGACAGAACGCTGGTCTCAGACCAGCCGTGGTTCACAGTTTGTTACTGCCTGGTTAAAAGCTATGTGAAAGACTGCAAATGCCACAAAATCAATAATGACGTGATAGACCTGTTGTAAATAGTTGGATATTAACTTTACAAATGTGCATTTTTTGCCTTAAATATACAATAAATACCACACCAAGGCAAAAGTAGTTCACTGGTTTTCAATCCATCTAATCATGTCACTCAGTCACCCATCTGTGCATCTTTGCATCAGAGCCTTGAATCGTGAAAATAATATTCTAATGATGCTTGTCCACAAGGTCAGTAATGAGTTTTCAAGGGTAAAAAAAATTACATAATGAAAGAATTTTATCTTTGTACTCCCACATGAGTAGATTTGATGTGATTGCAGTTCTGCCAAGGCCAAGAAAGATATCAGAGCTCCAATGGAGTATTACAAGGACTGTTGTGTTTACATAACCAAGTAAATGTGTGGTAAGATAATGATGATGTGTGCTGGAGCAAATCATGATAAACCTCTGTCAAACAAAGCAAAAAGCCTTTTTGGAGCCAGCCCATTGCTCATCAGATTTACATTTTCATGCTACATTCTTATGAAGCTATCAATCCAGGCTAAACTTTGCAGTCACTATCTTTTTTGCATTTGCAATGTGATTAATGTAGATGCTATCATTTATTTATGGCATAAAAAGCTACAAATTATTTATGTTGACCATTTGTATTTTAACTAATATTATACAAAATATCTGAAAATTTTAACAATCAAATAAAAATATTTTAAAAATCCTAAGACTAATATGAAGTATGTATATTAATGTATGAGAAATCTGCTAAAAGCTGCTCTGTCCTTTGTTCAAATGGAGAAGAGAACAGGCACGTCTGAAGAAGTGACACAAGTGCACATAGATCAAGTGAAACCATGGTAAATTAGACCCCTGAAACTAGTTTGCTGGAAAATTGACCAGTACATGGCTCCGGTGGGAAAACACAGAACATGTCAATACCGTTCATCAATGTGCATCTCAGGGCGATCCAATCACAAGTGGACGCCTTCAAGTACCTTACCTTAAAGCTGGCATTACAATGCATCCCCACATGCATCTTAAGTGACCACTCCTGATTACATAACACCCCCCCCCCCCCCGCTACACAAATAAAGACACACACTTCTTTCTGTTTGTAGCAACACTATTAGCCAACAGGGGACATATGAGACCAAATGTCAAATCAATCTAATTTAAAGATCATTTATTATTTTACAAGTTTTTATAATTTAATGTAGTTTGTAGTCTCTTAATGCCATTCACTGCCATATGGAAGCAGGGTGAACAGACTGTGGCTGGAGTGTGTGTTGTCTTCTCATATGCTTTTGTGCTCTAGACAAGCACCTCACCTCACCAATATAGCTGATATTTGTTTAATGGGCATCAGTGATGTACAGGGCAGTTTAAATCTTCTGCTGCAGAACCTCTCTGTTGCATATTTTTAAGGGGGTCTGGAGGGGCCAAAAAGAAGTATCCCATCGTGATAACTTCAACTTTGTTTTTTTATTTGACATGTTTACAATCAATAAAGAGTTGTTCTTTGTGATGTGTTCAGTGGCCAAATGTTAGCAGCAAAGACAGACTTTACACATAGCTGACAGGGCAGTACACTGTTGCCATGACAAAAAATACACTTTTTTTACAAGGAAAGACACAACCTGATGTAATGCATCTAATTCTGAACTTACAAGACAACATGATTTTCAGGTGAGTCTTCTGAGGACCTTCTGAGGTCATGTTGACTTTAGAATATAATTTTATGTTAATATTAATTTCATCGCGTTAATGAAGTTAGAAAACCATAAAACTGTGCTCCCAATAACGGGCAAAATTTGTATTACAGACAAGTATGAGTTAATGCAGGTAATGGATGATGGACTTTGATAGCACTGAGGTGCACTGTAAGCGTCATGTAGTGTGTGTTCATGAGTCAGTGCATATGTGTAAATGAGTTCCCTCAGTGAATGAGTGAGTTCCAGTCGAGCAGGACTAATCCCCCGCAGCATCTTTATGCCTCTGTAAAAATGTTTTCATCCAGCCCCAAGTATGAACAGCAGGATGGCTACACAGCTCACCTCTGCTAACAAGCACCTCGTGTGGAATTACACTTCTTTCTAAATCCCTTTAATCAGCACATCTGCAGCATCTAAAACTGACAAATTCTGTGAAAGGCCCCCACTCGGCAGGACTTTGTCATTATTTTTCTATTGATGGAGCTGGTGTTGTCTGTCATTGCTGCTGTGGTTTCATATTTGTTTGCAATCATCACTCACTCTCAGTTTACCTCAGTTTAACTCAAACTGCATGTGGTTTGGAAGAAATTTTGTTTCTTTGACAGAGAACTGGATTTTTTTTAGAGCTTAAAAAGTATTTATCAAAGGCACCAGTGAGACAACATTTTAAAGAAATTAAAAGGTTCAGTGGACCAATGGTTGGTGCAAAGCTTCCTCAAAGCACAGATTAATTTAATATTGTTTGATTATTACCAAATGTTATATCCAGAATATAGCAAACTACACATACTGTCTGCACTGTAACTACACTAGATCATGTTTTTGCCTGTCAGTTGATTTTACATTTGGTCCAGACTGGAACATTGGATTGGATTACCATTAAATGTTGCGCAGAAATGTAACATTCCCAGTTTATAAATCCTTTGACTTTATCTTACTAATCACTAATAATCTCACTTTTACCCAGTGACACTATGACACAGGAGTAAATTGGTTTGCAAACTGTTCCATCCATGTTTATGAACATCTCAGGATGAATTGAAAGAAATTACTGATCCAGCTTTTTACTGTGGTTTATGACTAATAAATTGCAAATCTAATTATTTCCCATTAGCCTCAGTTGTATGTTGTATTTAGTCTAAATTAGAAAAACGTTAACACGCTAAACTAAGATAATGAACATGGTACACATTACGCCTGTTAAACATGAGCGTGCCAGTGTTGCCATTGTGAGCATGTGAACATGCTATTTTGAGCATTTAGCCTAAAGCAATGACATGCCAAAGAACAGCCCCATGAACCTCTACAAGGACTTAAAAGTATTCCTTTAAACTGAATATAAAGTTCTCTGTTGTCTTTTAACATATTTATTCTAAATCCTGTTCTATGTATTCTTTTATTTTAGTTTTATTCATTTTTAGATTTTGTTTCTGTCAGATGATCAGTATATCATACTAATGACAAGAATTTTATCAGATAGTTGCCACTTGAAGTGCTTTATGATATGCAGTGATGCACTGTATGTGTAGTCTCGCATTCATTTGCGTAGTTACTGAGCCACTTATCAGTAATGAAGCTGCACCGGAGCGCAGCCAAGAGGGTGTAATGAAAGGATCACAGGGATGTTGAAAGTGCAACACAAGACGCTAATTAGAAACAAGTTTGTCTGTAGACGCGGTCCGTAATAGTAGCTTTACTAATGTGGCTCAAACAAACTTCCTAAGTGGAACTTTCAGCAACATGAAACTATGTTTACAATGGTGAGGCCAATTAGATCTAATTATGGAAATACTTCTTTATCGTGCTCTTTACAGAATTTGAATATTTCATGTTAAAACTGTGCATACAACCAAAGCATACAATATATTCAATAACTAGTACAAACATCAAACTGAATAAGTGTTCATGCTATACTCAGCAAAGCTAATGTTCTGCAAAGAGAATTACATACACACACCAACCACATTTACTCGCTCAAATATTCAGTTCATATCCCAGTTGCATGGATAACCCACTTTTGGATTAAGGCATGGACTATTAATGTTGTATTTGAGTTCAATAACCCATTGTGGTCCATTTTACCAGTAACTCAGACACTGTGCAACAGCTTTGCAAGTTGGTGTTTTGTTTGAACTCAGCTGATGCAAACCCATGTTTATTAAACATGTATGAGTGAGATAATACACATCATTTCTCTTTATTTATTATGGAGTTCATACAGTGGTTTCGACATCGGACCAAATAAAATAAAGTGTGGTAGGGAGGAGAGAAAGCAATGTCTTTGTCCAGTTTAAAATCAAACTTACACATTGTGGCTTTAAAATGGCCTGAGTACTCAACTTTTCATGCAGTTACTGTGTCATGTGAAAAACGACAGAGGCATTGAAAATTCACTTTGCGTTTTGTTTCTGGTAACATATGTCATGATGTGTTTGTAATGGCAGCCTCAACCATACTGCAGTCTGACCGCTGGAGTATTGTCTCTTTCTTTGCCCCCCCTCAGGTTGACCATTCATGCCGAGTGCCCCATGCACCTGGAGGATTTCCCCATGGATGCACACGCCTGTCCTCTGAAATTTGGAAGTTGTAAGTCACTCCAGATGGACACAACTAAATAGTTTAGTTTAAAATTGCACTGCAGAAGCAGTGGGGGGTTGTTCTCTGCAGGTGTTAGAAGTTTTTCCGGTCCTGGGAAAACTTCACAGGACTCAAACTGCACTAACCATTGTAGTTATAACACCATGGGAAAACTTTCATAAGAGATGTTTTTGTTCTTTTAGCAAAACAGCAAAAATAGTCAACCTCTGGCTTGACGTCAGCGTTACCTTGATAAATTCCCTTGATCAATTCTTACCGAAGAGTCTGCAGCCCTGTGAGGCTGTGCAGTGGTGCTTTGAGCTGAATGCTAATATTAACATGATAAGCTCATTTCTGACAATGGTAAAACACTGATCTTAGCAGGTGAGGGAAGGTATATTGATTTCTCATCCACATATTCTACTGTTTTTTTCTTCACCCTCTCCTGTTTCCCAGATGCCTACACTAATAACGAGGTGATCTACCTGTGGACGCAGGGGGATGAGAGGTCTGTTGCTGTTGCAGAGGATGGCTCCAGGCTGAACCAGTATGACTTACTGGGACACGTTATTGGCAAAGAAACCATTAGCTCCAGCACAGGTATGCTATGCACTCACCCAGACAGCAGTATACAGTGTACAGGTACACTCTAAAAAGCAATCAAATTCTGTGTGTTCTGTGTGAACAGGAAAAATGTAAGGTCCTAAACCAGACAACACACCTGATAAGCTAGCATGCCTGCAGTGTGCACAGGCCCGTCAGCCGAGCAGAACTTCACAGCAGTTTGACAGCTTTTGCAGACACACCTAATTCAATTTAGATGGAGGATATCAGCGGTGAAACAAAATTAACTCCTTCTTATCTCGAAACTCTCTTGGTGGCATTTTTGCATAAGTTAGCAGTAAATCAAAGGCCAAAATAAATGCCTTGCCTCTTTACTGTGACAAACACTTTCCCTCTTTGTTTAGTTTTCATTCAGTTATAGTCTGCATTTCTTCTCCAGTTTCTGCCATTTTGGATTCAGCTTTTATTTTTGAGTCAATCGAGAAAATAAATTATCAGCTTTGGGAGAAACTATTCAGCATATTTACAGAGATAATATAAAGAACTGTGACAGAGGTGAAAGTACTATTTCCATTCTTTTTTTTAGCTCTAGCCCAGAGTCAACTCCAACATTCACAAAATTAAAAGAAAATCTGCCAGCCGATAGTGTTGATTACATATTCATTTGATCTTAAATTCTCAACGTCAAAACTGATGCAGAAACCTTTTATCTGTCCAACCCAATTCTGTTATTTTTTATACACTTCCCCAGCTGAGGGACTTATGACAGCACTTTAACATAAAGGGATGAAATAAGGTAAAGGCTCAGTACAGAGGTACCCTAGCAACAGAGAGCAAATTCACAGCAGCAACTGGAAATACAAAAGAGTTTAACCACCTCAAAGTGCTCTTATAATTTTTATTAATATTCATTCACTAGAAGTTGTAAGTAGACATACATTTTAAAAAGAGATCCATTAGGCAAATAATATCAACATAACATTTCCAACATCAGCCAGAAAGCTACAGATAAGAGTGAAAGATGCTGAAGAACTGATCGCTGTAACTAAAGATAAAAGCTGCTTCATGCAAACCATTTGTAATTACTAAAGAGTTTTAGCTCACAAGTAAGCAACACCAGCTGCTCATTTTGAGAGATTTCACCTCTGCAGTGGAGCTGTTTCTTCATGCTTTTCTCAGGAGGTGAGCTACTGTGTCACAGAGATCTGTCAGACTTCACTTGTGTTTGGAGACTAAACTGCTAGAAAGCTTCTTTGTGTGATGGCACTCAGCCTGTTTTCCTTGGAAGCAAAACGTGTGCTGAGAGCTGTTGAAATAATATCGCCTGTATAATTCTTAAGAGGACACTTTTCTTGAGCCCGTTTTTATTGCTGTGCTTCTCTGAGGTTTAACCTTAAGACAAGCAAATTGTAGAGGTGTTGTAAAAGAACAAGACCAACCAAAGTCTGGGTATGAAAACTAAAATCCAAGGTGGAGTCAACATGATTCCTTTCATAAAACTAGCTCAGTCGCTGAATCAGAAAAAAATCTCATTCTTTAGACTTTAAAACTAATAGACTACAGCGTGCCGAGGGAATGGAGGATTTGAGCCAGTTCAGCTCTGGTTAGAATCTGCTTTGAAAAAAGAAAAAGGCCTCAGGGAGTGAGAGGCTGTTTTTCTCATATCTTTGCAACACAGATTACAGACATGGCAGAGAGAGCGGGTGCTCAGGGGAACTATGAAGTCGTCCATTTGCTGCCTTCAGTGACAAAATCTGAGCCGACGGAAATGTTCAATATCGAGGGCTAGAATGACACATGCATACATAATGAAAGACTCCACTGTAAGAGTGTAGTTTTTGTGAATCAGAGGCTTTGCATTAGGCTCTGAAAACACTGTGCACTGCTCATTTGTGCAGTCGTAGTCAGACCTACAAGAAGGAGCAGCAAACTTTTTAGAGCCTCCTCTCCAGCTTTGAGTTTTGATGAATTAGCCTTAAAAGGGCAACACAATGTTCAAGAAATTGAAGTCTGTTGTCTAACTAAATGAAATTTATTAAAAAATACAGTTTTTTACTTAACATTTTTTACCCAATTTTAGGGACCATAATGGCGTTCAAAGAGATTTGAAGACTTTTTGGAGGAAAATCCATTTTATGCAATCTTTTTTTTTTAGACCTCCTTATGCTTTTTACTTTTAAATTTGTATCTAAAACTCAAGGTTTTCAGAATGTCATGAATAGTTCAGGTGCTTCTTTGCCAAGACCTTGAATCTTTCTTAACAGAAAAGGACAATTGTTTGATCAAAATCTGCACTGAGAAATCTCAAAGACAACTTTCTATGCTTCTAAAATATCCAAGTGAAATTGAGGTCGGTTATATGACTTTTTTTTGTTTACACCAAGTGCACATCAAGTCTTCATAACATTTCTCAGCTTGTGAAATCTTTTAACCGACATGTTCCATGTTTTTTGTATTGTTTAATGGCTCAGCTAAGGGACTGAAGACAATCCTAGGAGCTACTTCGACACTGCCAGCGAACATGTTAATGTTTTATCTTTAATAAATCTTACTTTGAATATTTCAGCTGATGTTGCTCCCTGCTGGGCCTGACTGTATTAATAATTATGACCCTGTGTCTTTCCATCTCTTTCTATGCTTCTCTCCTCTCCCTCAGGAGAATATGTAGTGATGACAACATATTTCCATTTGAAAAGGAAAATTGGCTATTTTGTGATTCAAACCTATCTGCCGTGCATCATGACTGTCATACTGTCTCAAGTCTCCTTCTGGCTAAACAGAGAGTCGGTTCCTGCTCGCACTGTGTTTGGTGAGTGCCATCTTGTGTTTTTGTTCCAATCTTTGAATAAAATGCTTTACATGATTAATTGAACAGGTTAGATCATTTTGTGCAGCTTTTGAGGTATGAGGCACAAGCAAAGCAAATGTGCAGAGCTGCGTTTGTTCACATCCTCAGATGAGTTAGGAAACAAGTGGTGGATTTTAAAAAAAGGGTTCCCATGGAAGTTCTAATTAACATAATGATCAACAAAACTCAGTTTGGTGCATTTACATGCAAGTGGACATAAAAATTAAAAATAAATCTATTTAATCCAAAGCTTTTATCACAGTATTCACTTTCATCTAACTCTGCAACTGCAAACACCAGTTAATCAAAAATAAGTCAAAGCAAAGTTATGAAATTGAAAAGTGCGGCAGGTGATGGAGGAGGTGTTGAAGAGGATATTCAGCTGCTTTGTCAACTATATAAATAGTCAACTTAGTGGGAAGTGTTATAACTCACTGAGCTCAAGGTAATTCAGAAGAAACCAGAAACATGAGTCATAAACACCTAAAATAAAAATATCAAAGCCTCAATGAAGTCTTTACAGAGGTCAGATCACGTTTGCAGAGAGTGAAACCAAATGAATAAACTGGATTTCAAAGACATGAACAAATACTCACCATTTAGTCTCTGACAGCGGTAACTGTTAAAATTTTACACAAAGTACCTTTACCAACAATTACATTTCAACTCTGAGAACATTGTAGCTAAAAGCTGTCATTAAATCTGCTTCGAATTATTTGACAGCCTTAATTGCTAAGTAAAGTAAAATAATTACAATGTACAGGTCTCATGCAATCAGGCAGTTAGGATTTTTGGTTTTTACTCAGACAGCCCAGGTTTAACTACTGGTTAAATGTTCATTATGTTTCCATACGCTCTTGTACTTCCATGAATTAAACTAGACGTCAACCCTGTGCATAAAGAATAGCACTAATTTGAGCTCTATATGGAAATGTACTATAATTGGTGTTAAAATGTTACATAAAGCACCTTTTAATAACCAGCAGATTCAACACATTTCTAATTAGAAAATTGTATATTTAACAATGTAATAAGATTTTAAATGACATTATTTAAAAAAGATGTAAGCTGCATACACTTGGCCATGTTACCCTCCCTTTGTACTTTGAATAATAATAGATTGGATTTGTCCATCTAGCACCCTCATGTTCAGAACATTGTGTCTCTTAGATCACCCCTGAATCAAAGATGAGATGTAATTTGCCCTTCTTCTTTTTCTTCTTCTTCTTTCAGTCATTGTTGTGTTGCATAATCCGTGAAAGGGCCCCTTAACCTGTGTTTGTTGAATAATAAGCATTCTGATTTGGAGATGAAGCACACATGTCTGTGAAGTAGCACACATTGTACAATGGATGCTGAACAGCTTGCAAAGCAAGGGGGCAGGTTTCATCATGTTCTTGAGGAAATGAAAACTGTTACCTCTACCTTTTCCCATGCATTCCTCGGAATAATCACAGCTCCTTTAGTTCTCCGTGTACACACAAAAACACACAATTGAGAATTTTTTTTTGTTCTTTTTTGTCTTGAGCAGACACCTGAAAATCATTTTGGTCTCACAAGAAATTCAATTTTTAGAAAACAATTTCCTTCACATGAAGTGAGGGGCTGTAATCAGTGTCATTTTCTCAGAGGGATGATTGAAACATTTACTGTGAAAGGCACAGCTTCCAGCACAGTCACATCTTTGGACTCTTTTTTTCATAGTCACACTGATCAGCTGAAATAAGCATCTTTCTGCTGTGTTTTTAGTTGTAATGTGTTGTAACCGTCACCGGCAAATAAACTATTTATCATTTCTGTTCAGCAGTAGGCTTTGAGGTTCTGTTTTGTCGGTATGATTCAATATTTTTGGTGGGTTATCAGGATTTATATTTTATATTGTGCCAGCAACCATTAACACTGCACTGAAAACTCCCCCTTCTGCAATAAACTTATTAAACATTAAAACACAACACGCAGTTCAAATGTTGAAATAAAGACAAGATATGCAAAATGTGATACCAGAAAATAAACCAATAAACCTCACTAACAAAAATGAATGGTTACCCATCAATCTTTTTGTCACAAATTCTCATTTCTCACCCATGACTCACTGAAATGAGTTGACCTCCCTGTTCTGACACAATACTGATTGTTGGAGCCCACTGTGTATCCATTTTTCATCAGATCAGATGGGTTTGAACAGATGAAGTGATTGCTTTGATGTGGTTGGATGGGCAGCCATTGTCCAACCCACGCTTCATTCCCAGCAGCACTGAAATTATTTTCCAAAAGTTTCAAATTTGAAACGCCAAAGGATTCATTTCCAGATTAATTAATTTTCGTAGATGGAGGTCTGTATTCACTTTTATGTGTTGTAATTTGAAGTGTTTGTTAAAGCAACCTTTGTACTTGAGTTTGCCAGCACCAAATGTACTAAGAACAACAGCACGTCTGCCTCTGTTATAAGGAAGCAAATTTGTTTTATTTTTTTTACAACTTGGGTCTTACTAATGTGTTTTTGTGTAGATATTGTGGACCTTGCAGCTACATTATACAACATCTATTGTTGCCAGTAAACACACCCAAATGCCTTTAATAAAAGTACAGCACGAAGCCTCCTTTACAAAGGTTCAGTGCACTGAGACAATAGTTCATTGTGGTGTGACCTGGCAAGACTTATAATGTTTATGCACCACTGAATTCTGTTCCTATTATTTATCTCTACTTTCTGGTATTACATTGCAGATTATGTGAAGTTAAAGCTCTGCAATGCAGTAGACCAACATTTTCTCACTTGCATCTTTTAACTTTCATTTTTCTCTTAGAGCCAAAAAACGTACTCAGTTAATTGAGCTAAATGAGACACATTAAACCTGTCTGAAGGCATTCTTCCTTCTGGTTTCAAAAAACCCTAAAATGAAGTGACTGCAATGCTTTCACAAATGATAGCAAAACCAATGCAGAATTTGACCCAGATTGTAAAAAATGTTTGCTCAAAAAACAAACAAAAAAACAAGAGAAATCAATTTACTGATGTTTTCTCTTTATCCTCAGGGGTCACCACTGTCCTAACCATGACTACTCTGAGCATCAGTGCTAGAAACTCCCTTCCTAAGGTGGCCTATGCCACTGCCATGGACTGGTTCATGGCTGTGTGCTATGCCTTTGTCTTCTCTGCCTTGATTGAGTTTGCAACAGTCAACTACTTCACCAAGCGCAGCTGGGCATGGGATGGGAAAAAAGAGGGCATGGAGATAAGGGTGAGTGACACTTACTTATAATATATCTTTTTTTAATTTATTTTTTATTATTTTTATTTATTTATTTTTAATCAATGGACATGACATATTTGCACCAACATTATAACAAAGACAACACCCCAAAAAATAAAATGCAAAGGTTTTTGTTTGTTTTGTTTTGGTTTTTTTTTTTCAAAAAATGAGTCTTCCTTCTCACTTTTGTCTTCTTATTAAACATTAGATTAATTATTTGATTTGATAACCTCATTAAAAATGCTCTGAGTTGCTAACCAAGTCCTCATTTTACACTGGAGGAGCGATGAGGGCAAATTGCACTTGAGAAACACTGATGGAAAGTTCCCTTCGTAAAGCCGCCTGGAGTACTCTATAAAGACTATAAAGAGAGATTTTATTTATTCATTAACAGCCAAATGGAACAGGGACAGTGGGGCGGAACAGCGAGAGCAGAAGCTGAGGTAAACTCCCAGAGACTCTGGCCCTGATTTATGAAGGCAGCATATGTTCAAGTCTCATCCTAAAGTCAGTGTAGGCTCATTCTGCCCAGAAAAGATGGCATCCTTAAATCAGGCCCGTGCATTATGGACACGCTGATTAAAAAGTGAGTGAATCACCTGAGGCTGACGTTTTTATTTTAAGCATGAAATATAATAAATCAGAGCTCACAGCTTTTTAATTTGTCAATAGTCTGGGCTCTTGTTTATGAGGATATAGGAACAGCAGTGAATTTGCATCAAGGTAGCAAAGTTATGTGCAGATTACTGAAATATTTTGGCACAAAATTGATTTGGTGCTCAATTTAAAGCCCCATTATGTGGAGATGGGTATTTGTGCAATTTTGCACTCCCACAGTTTATGACTGCAATACTTCTTTCATAGACAGAAATCCCAGGTTTCTGTCACAGTGTTGTCAGCTGTATTGTACGTGCTATCTACAAACAACACTTGTCATGATCATGTCCTAATATATTCTAATATTCTAATCCTAATAAGTGGCAGTCAAAGCTCACATCTGCAAGTGTTGCACATGACTAAGCTAACTTATCCTGAACCAGAGACAGTATGATGCTAACATCTGGCTAAGACATTTACAGAATTCTGAAACACTGTCGAAATTATGATCAAAACAAGCAAGTCTACAACTTTGCTAATGCAGCCAAACATTGAGCAATTTCAACAACACAAAACTCACAACTTGGCAAGCCAGCTAACTTTACTCGCTTGTCCAACAGCAATAAGTCCACTTCAGCGTCCGTCTTGAAGCCCTTTTATTTTGTGAAGCTGTTGCCAACAACCTAAATATTTTGTCAATTTCTCTCTTTTTTGTTTCCTCCCTCAACATCATTTTATGTATCTACACTTTTATTGAAATTTCTCCAACAACCAAAAGCCAGTTTTACATTTAATCCTGTTCCAGCCTCTTCCTTGATCACTCTGTCAAATGTCCTCTTTTGTATCTTGGTGATATTGAAATTGAAACTATTTGCGCTAGGGGGGTAGCTAAATTCCGTTCTGTTGTCCATTCCAACCTGCTACCAAGCAACATTCTCTGCTTGGCCCCCTTCGGCCTCATGTCGGTCCAAAGCTCCTGTGATATGGTGTAGCTACACAAACAGTTCCCAATACTCCATGCTAGCAGCTAGCTGCAAGGCTTACAGAGCTAACAGGAAGCTACTGAAGCAAAAGTTACTGGCTACTTCGAAAAAAATCTATAAATAACTGAGCCACCAGAAACCATGTGGGGCAAAACCAAAAAGAGTTTTCTCAATAAAATATGATCCAGTTTTAATTTCAACATATTGAATATTTTGTAGCCACTCCCCCAAGATACAAAGTGCAATAACTGGTAATTGAGCACAGAGCGACTAGCATACAGACACCTTTCACCCTATTATGAGTCTGTGAACCAACAAAATAATTTTTAGGCTGTCAACTTGAGAAAAAGCAGTTACATAATGGGGTTTTAAGGACTGTGGCTATATTTAGAGGATGCAGAGGTTTTGACAGGATGCCTTCCTCTGAAGTTATGATAAAGTCATATACATAAAACCTGACAAGTTCCCCCATGAAACCTCAGCGCTTGAATTTGCCATGAGTGCTATGATGTTTTATAACTGATCACATCAAATGAAATAGATTAGAGACATGAGGCAGAATCGGAGAAGGCAAAGAGAAGCAATGAGGTAAATTAAAGCATTTGCTCCTGTTTCTCTTGAATAAATGTGGCCTACAGCCGCAAAGGCTTAAAGGAACACGTAGTATTATTTCCTTTTTTTTTACTGATCACATGATTAGTGTCAATAGCTCACAGGACTTTACTGACAGTCCTGAGAAACTTAAAAATATTTTTCTTACTTGTTATGAACAGATTTTCATTTGCATTTGAAAAGTAAACATTTATTGCTTTTCCTAAGTGTATTCTAAAGTCAGCTAACACAGCAAATTTGCACAAGGTGTTGAGAATATGTCAAAGAACAGCACAAAATCTGATTTTTTGTGGTTTACAAAGTGACACCGATTGCTGACTGCAGGAAAGCTGGCAAACACCACCACATATTTGCATTTTTCTTTTCCTTTTTTATACACCAGACAGTCTCATTGAGCCTAAAAGCTGTTTTTTGGGGTTTTTTTAGAGAAGAAATCTGGTCAAGACTGCAGCACACATACAGTGTTAAAACAATCAAAACATATATTACAAACCATGTAGGCAGACAGATAGGAATTACTCACTGTGCAGCTAAACTAGGCATAATGGATGTACTGCTAAGGCATGTATCTGAAATCGATCGGCACATACGTTTGAGCAATCGCAGTATACAAAGCAACAAAGGTACATTAGAATTATGGCCTCTGGGTGTTATGCCTCTGGAAATGTAAGAATCTCATCAGAAACATGATGAAACTGTTCTTGTGGTAAGAGATGTCTACAGGTAAAAGCTGTTGGTATGTTGCTGCTAGCAAATAAATTGCTGGAATACTTCTATCAGCCACTTGCACAACACAGGGGCAAAATGTGTTTATTCTTTCTAAAACAGATATAGCCACAAATCTATTTTCGCTACTTATGTACAAACTGTCTGACACAATCAGTACAGGCTTTTCAGTTTTTTAGAAACTTGACATTTGGTCCTTTGAGTGATTGGCAGAATTGCATATTGCTGCCACAGAACTTTTCAGACATGGGGATAATTTGCAGCTTTACTCTGCAGCAGAGTGGAAGGGTTTGTTCTTTTTCCTTTTTTTTTTCTTCTGATGCCTCGTCTTAATGGCAACAGCCTGGGCTGAGTTCTCGGGGGCTGTGCTGAGCATGCAGTTGTCATGATAGATAAAAAAGAATGGGGTCACAGAGGGATGCAATGCACTCCCATCATCACACTACCCACTAGAATGAGCTACTGGAAAGCAAAGGGATCAGACTGCACATGCTTCTTTTTTTCTTCTTTTTTTCTTCTTTTAATATATTAAAATAAAAAGGTAAGCTAGAGAGAGGGAGAGAACCTATAAGGACAGAGAGTCCTTTAGGAGAGAAGTTAAAGCTCACTTAGTCCCTCTGAAAATACCATCCCCAGTCATCAGAGGCAGGGTTTCAGCCACCACTCTTACCGGAACCAAACGATGACTTCATCACCCCCGGGCTCTTTCTTTTTTTAGGACTGGAATGGTGAGCTGTAGACGAGTCAATGTGCACTAATTTACCTTGCTGGTTATGGAGCTTTCATGCCATTTGCTTTATTTTTCCCGTCAGCTAACACTTGACAAGCGATCTACCTAATTAGCTCTCGCTTCACCAGCTGAAGGTGTGCTTATTACAGATATTAGCCGTCGGGGAGTTTGGTCGTAATGGAGGCCTTCTTATTCTAGCCACTCTGTCAGACATGATTGGACACCAGTGTCACTTTTCAGCTTGACACTGCTGCTCATTTTACCAAACAAAACAGAAGTTATATGGTTAAGGTTGACTGTAAAAAAAAGAAAAATTTCTTTGTGTGAATAGAAATTCAGTGTTCTCAGTATGCAAAAACATGCCTGCTCTGCCATTTCTGGAGACATCTTGTTATTACCCTTTTTGATGAGAAGTTTGCAACACCTTTGTTGTTTGAGCTGGGGGTTGAAGTTACGCATCAGTTTTTACCTCTTGGCAAGCTTCCACTGACTGCTGTGACAAGGAGGAACCTTTTGATGCTGCCAGATGAAGTGGTTAGATCTGACTACCATCCTAAACTATGTTTTTATTACATATTAGCACCATTAACCCGAAATGGAGCAACTTTTTTTTAGTCAGATACATGTCTGCTGCTGCTTTAGGAAGTGAGTCTGTGTGGGACAAAGAGGAAACGAAACAGATAAACACAGGAACAAGAAAAAAGGAAAGAAGAAGTGCTTGGAGGAAGTAGCACTTGCTTTGATTCAGACTCACAAAGTGTGTTCAATTAACACTAATTACAGGTAACCTGTGGCACAACCTGCAGTGATAAGGATCAATCTCTACACAAAATTTGTTAATACTAGTGCCATTAAAACAATAAACCCTCTCTCTAACATGTGCACACACACGCACAAACAAACACAAACACACAGGGACACAAACAGGGACACTGTGACTCCCAAAACACAGTTTGAATGCTCATACACCCACATGCTCACATACTTCAGGCTATCAAATATGCCAACACCTCATCTTCAATCTTAAACAGGGACAGACTGTCACAAGGTTCGGTTACACGCACACATGCACACACTGAGCACTAAACAGCAGGACGCAGAGAGGCACAGTTGCCCTCGGGACACTTAATCACGCTCATAAAGAAATTCTGATGCAACAATTTGCAGAAGTTACACAGACAAGGTCAATAGATGCATTGTAGTCAGGGGCTGTATTTGGGCCTCGAGCTAGCCAAATGACTTTGAATAGTGCGCAAGATTCTTTGGCCGAGAGCAAATTATGTGCTGTGTCACATTAGGTTTAGAAAAACATGCACGGAGTCCAATGCCACATGTGGCTTCACCAATAATTAGACCATATAAATTACTGCACAGCCAAGCCAAGCCTGGCTAAATAGCGACAGAAAATTACTTTGCTTGGCTCGTTTGTCAGGTTACCGGGCAAAGAACATCCTTATTGCCAAGGACCGGAGAGTTCAGGGGGCTATAATTAAGGTCATGACATGTTATAGTAGTCATTGGCTTTTCCTGCTGATGTAAGCTATTGCTGTGATGGACGAGGCTTGTGGTGGTGTTAGATGTGGAAGGATCGATATCCTGGGGAAGAATCTGGTTATCCGGGGGGAATCAGTGTGACTTGCTCCCCCTGTACTAATTGACTTGAGATAGACCCCTTCAGGCAGCCGCTCACCGTTTCTCTGTTTAATGCAATAAACCGTCTGCAAGCTTTGTTAGCTGCTGCAGGAGCTTGAAGGATCATCCTCCTCCTGTTGTCTCGCTTGCTTGAGGAGCAAACACTAATCACATTGAACGTGTTTTCTCCTCAATTCTGCAGCCTCCATCACCTTGGACAGATAGTCTGAAGCTTATCAGCCACTTGTGTTGTGTATATTGCCAGTGTTTTTCCACTGCCTGTCACATTTGCCATAAAAAAAGTGTTCTCCGTGTGTATAGCAGTCACACAGAGGTCTAGTTCAGACACTGAACAGACACATAACACATGTCTCCTAACATGTTAAACCATTTTTCTGTATCCATTTGAGAATGTGTGTGAATAGTGGAGATCATGACCAAACAAAACGCTTGGTGATGAGCTGTGTGCGGAAGGAGATCCACCGTGAAGCATTTTGGAGGAGGGGAAAAGGGAGACATTAGTTATGCCAATTAAAAAGATGGAGTCAAAGGAAAAGGAAGGAAAATTAAATGAAGCTGAAAAAGTAGAGCAGAAATTAAAGCTGGGCTCAAAGCAAAAGTGAAAACAAGGGGCACTGAAAGTTACATGACGCACACAGTCTCAGATTTGTCTCAGATCTTAAAGTGGTCACAGTGGGGATGAATGGTGTGAGGAAAATGACCCCTGCACAGGCTCACACAATGCATGCCACACAGGAAACTAAAACTCTGCCCAGTGATCAATCTCGGTGCCCTACTTGTTCTCCTACATTACCATGTGGGCTGCTTTGCACTCTTTAAGGCTGACAGACTCCTCTGGTGATGCAAGTTTAACTATCTGAGTGCACCAATTTAGCAAATAAAACTCTGTCTCCCTGTGCAATTTCAATATGAAAGACAGTCTAATGATTTCTCTCTAGTAGTAGGAAGAAGGCAGTTTCTCCAGCTGGCGTTATCACACAGCCTTTGTCGTGTTTGTTTTATCGCAAGCTTGTTTGCCTGAAGAGGCCTGGCTGCTCTCATTGATACAGTCTGTCAGACGTGTTTTCAGGCACCGTTCTTTTTGCTTGTTTCTAATCCTGCTCTGTGCTGCTACAGCTACTGTTAGCAGTATCAGATGCCAGTCCAGCCTGGTTCTGCAATGATGCAAACTATAATTGTTCCCGTTTCTGCATTCTTGATTCCACCGGCTTGATAATTTTGTCATGAAAATTTATCATGACCTTTTTTTTCTGCAATCCAGATTTGTATGATGCAGATTTAAATTGACAGTATGAATAGTGTAAAATGTTCAAAAGTGCTTCCAGCTAGATACTGATGAATAGAGTATGTAAGTTGGGTAATCTTAATATAATTGGTAAACTTTTTTTCTTTTCTACTTTTCTTTTCAGGAACCGTTTCAGGCTAACATGGCCAGGATTAAAGATATGGTTAGGCTTTTGTTTTGTTCTTGTGTGTGTCGTGTCTCGTGGTGTTGCTTCTATTTCCTCTTCATGAGTTCAAATGGAAGTATTTGTTGAGTCTGGTGCTTTGCCCCTGACAACCTCTAATGCCTTCTTCCTTTTCAGAGAAGAGAATCTGCAACTTTGTCCAAAAAGGCAAACAACACCTTCAACATTGTTGGAACCACCTACGCCATCAACGTAGCTAAAGATCAAGGTTTAACGACCATATCCAAGAGTGCCACCGGAGCCTCGGCCAAACACCCCTTTCTCCATAAAATGGATGACCCCTACACAGAGGCCAAGAAGTCCTACAACCGCGTCAGCAAAGTGGACAAAATATCACGCATCATTTTCCCAGTTCTGTTCTTCATCTTCAACTTAGGCTACTGGGCCACATATGTCAACAGAAAGCCCGCTATCATGAAGGCAAACAACCTAAACTGAATCTGACCAAATGTTAGGCTTGATATGGTGAGTTCTAGAAGGTAGACAGGTTTGCAGGAGGCCAAGTCCATTACATCTTATTGGGGCGTGAGTGTGTGTGTGTAGGTGTGTGTGTGTGTGTGTGTGTGTGTGTGGTTTGTGTGGGGGCGTGCACATTTTGTGTGTTTTTCTTGAGAGTTTGAGATTTTACACGTCTGCAAAGATGAAAGGCAAACTTAAGCATACAGTAGATTCTCATATAATAGCGGACTTTGGAGGGAGCACATTCTCACATCAGACTGTGTTTGTGTAGCATTTCTTTTCTCCCCTCCACACTTAGCTCTGGCCCTGTTCCCTCTTGTGAGTAACCAAGTGTTCCTCTGCTGTATCTTGATTGCTTCCTGTTCTGTAGAGTAGTCAAATCGTGTTTTCACTAGGTTTTGACATGTTTGCGCTTTGCTTATAATAAGTTAGAGCAAGCATGCCTTTGAAGTTTTCATTGTAGGTCATTACAAATGCTAAGGTTTAGACAGTCCATCGAGGTTAACAACATGCATGCAAGCATGCACACAGACACACAGTGATGCATCAGAAAATGCCAGAGGAGCCACTCGTCGTTTGCTTTACCGTGCTCCGTTAGCCGGGGGCAGCCTGTATAGCTCCATAGGAACATCATTAATAATCGTCACTGTCTGGCCTTCAGCTCGCACTGAATCTCAACAGACCCAATGCAGTATCATCTGGAATTGCTTTCGTGTCCCCATGGGGATGCCTGTACATTTTCTTGTCCAGTGGCTTTTATTTTTTTATTTTTTTTTAACCGGCTGGGTATGTTCATTGAGAGAGAAGCTATGTGCCTTGGTGAATACACACATGATAAAGAAAAAGGCTTTGACACACTCACATATCTATGACGGTCTGTGTATATATTACATGCAAACTGGTGTCCACAGGCTCGGTGTACTGCAGTTATGTGGCTGTGCCCCACCCACCCTCAGCCCATGGGCATGAGCACTCGGTGTAAAATTGCTCATTAGCGTGGAAGGTTAACAGACCTCTGCCTGTGAAAAGATAACGCAAAGAGATTAAAGGATCCAGCTTAGTGCATAACAATTATCATGTGCATTTATGTTTTGGCTCATGGTGCAGCGTCTCCGTGAGGCGAGCAGTCAAAACAAACTACCGCCATTACCTCAGACTGAAGTCAAATTCTGAAACGCAGTTTATTATACGTTTTCCATGGGAATGCAAATAACACTAGATGTTTTATATATTCAATTGCACCAGAAGCTCTTTTTCTTTCATTAAGTATATTCTATTTCTTTGTTTTCACTGCATTGGTCACTATAGCTATTTTTTGGCTCCATTATGAATTTTCTGCCATATCTTTGGTAAGATTTTGACCCATGTTGTACTTTTGCCCTTTTGTACTTGATTGTGTAAAGTATATTGGTGTTGATTTGACTGTCTACATTTGCTGTACTGTTTTTGTGTTTTGAAGTAGACAACAAAGGCCAATATGTCACAGTCATACGGTATTTCTAAATAGATGTTGGAGAGACAAGCACCACTGGAGACTCCTACACTGCAAAATGCTGCCATATCAGTACAAGAAATATAAGATTGCGTGTTGTCTCCAACAATGAAATAATAATCTAAATTTAATTGTTGTGATCACATGATAGAGCAAACTAATGATCATACCGATTACTTTTCAACATGTGATGGTTTCAAAGTTGCAGATTAGATTGATCTCCAGCTGTGGTGACTGACTCCAGCTGTTTTCTGTTAAGGTGACATCTGTATTTTTGTTTTGTGTTAAATTTGGTAACTGTTTGTACAGATGTTACAAAGTAATTTTAGTTGCTTTTCTTGCCAGATGCTCTCTGGATAATTTGCATTATCTTAAGCATAGACTCTTTGATGACCACTGTATTTTAGACCCCAACGGGCAGTGGATCTCTGCAAACTGTATCTTCAATGGTATAAGCTTAGAGATGAGTGAACTGTGTTGTGGCCTCTTTAAAAAGGTGTGTTAATAACACAAACATGTATAATGTATTGGTCATAGGTTAATGCATGACAATCTGTACACGTGTATGTCTGCAACCTCCAATGATGGTGTTTGTCACACTGAAATAGGGCTTAGTATCAATGTTTTTGTATTCATTCCAGTTACTCATCAATTCCTTACTCATAACCACAGCAACACAAACACACTTAATTATTAACACACTAATTATTTGTGCATATTGATGTACTTCTGATGATTTAAGGCGGTTGCAGTGTTCTTAAAGTGTTTTTAACCTCATTTGGTAGCACACAGATTTTTGGTTTAATCTAGTGCAAGAGTTTAATCTATGTCCATCTCAGTAACAAACATTAAAGTATTAAATGAGGAAAAAAGAAGTCTGTTTTCATACAAGTATGGAGATGGATGAACACACTTTTTCCCGTAAGCATTTGCTAAATTAAAAGGCTGGATTTGAACCATAACAAAGGAGTATGGACTCGGTCTTGATACATGATATTCTCTCTGACAGGTGAGCTAGTAGGACGCCCCAAACTACAATCTTGGATATAGTTCCCACCTTTGAAAATGCATTTAATCCAAATGCAACCCAAATGCATGCAAAGCACAAAGACCTCTGAAGACTTGTTTTTAACTTTAGCCTAAAGGGAACATTTCCATTTTTTATATTCAAACAATACACACCCTGGAAACTCCAACACTGACTAGACTGGCACCATAAAACATGACACCTCATTTTCTGTATAAGATCTGTCATGATTTAGTCAGTTTTTTATGGTCACATGAATTACAAAAAAAACTTGTCCTTGCTTAATAAAAAATTTGAATACTTTCCTGTATTTTTAACACCGCAGGAACAAAGCAATCAGATAACATACTTCTGACAGAGTATAGCTTTCTGAATCAGAAATGTCTCATGAATTGAAACACTGTGTCGCTTTTTCAGACTCGATTTTTATCCTTTTGTCTCAGACTGATTCATGATACACATCAGCTGAGGGTGTATCCAGCCTGCTGGCTGCGACTAATTCAGGATCTGATGACACAGAGCGCTAATGTTTATGCATGATTCCTCTGGGTAATGTGATCGAGGTACTGTAGGTAAGTAGTTATGAGAGGCAGCAGCCCCTGAATATTTCAACTGCCATTGTGAAATAACTTGCCTCAGAGACGGTCATTGTCCACGTGACACAATTTCTCAACTTTTAATATAACCAACATGACCAAACATGACCAAAGATACATTCACATGGCAGTTTCATTAGTACTAGAGCTAGGTAATCTATTAACATGAGGTGAGATATCGATTTATGAATATTGTTTTAATTGGTCCTAGTTTTAAAGGCTTCATTAAGTAATGTGATTTTCTGAACCTACCAGACTGTTATAGCTATTCTACACTTTGTCTTTACCTATTTGGTTATCATATACATATTACTGATGATTATTTATTAAACAATGTGTAAGTATTTTGTGAAAGTACCAACAGTTAGCACTGCCATATTGTTACAACATCAAAGTATTTGGTCAACAATATCACAAATTTATTTTTGCACATATCACCTCGCTTACTGTAACTGAAAAGTAAGCCAACTGAGTAGAAGTTATTGAGATATATCATGTGTCACCATTTAGCCTGATAAATACAGAGCCATGATTTTTGGACTGTACTGCACAGCTCTAGTTGGCGCTGCTCTGTAGTTTAAAAGAAACTATTTTAATCCCAGTGACAAAAAAGAAGGTTTTTGTGGGTAACTCTTCAAACAAGTTAGTACTTAACACATTTATAAATGTTTGTTTACAGTAGCGCAATTATCCCTATTAAAAGTTATATGACATAACTATTTAAAGAAAGACCTCAGTGACAACATCTTCAAGAAAAAATGCATTTTGTTCATAGCTTCACCTTTTTAATCAGTGAGAAACTCTCAGAAATGATTCACCAAGAGACTTTTTAGTTTCTATTATTTCATTTCCAATGTATCTCAAATGTATTTTATTTTAAAATTATATTGTATTTAAAAATATATATATATTTAGCACACCATGCAGTATTACCTTTTTTATGCACGTAGTGCTATCATTTCTGTGTGTAGCCAAAAAGGGGAAAAACACTTTCAGAGCTGCAGAACAACAAACTCTGCACCCTGCAGCTGAAGAAGAACCTACAGGAGAATCTCTGTCATCCAAACTGCTCAGACTAATGGTTACAGCAAACAAGACATGCAACAGTGCAAAATAAGAGAAGACTGATTCACTTTGATACAGAAAATTGTAAAAAGAATAAACTGTATTCTGAAGAAGTAAGCATGTTCAACAGGCATATTACATGCAGAGCTCTCGGTGATTCAGGAATCTTTTGAACATCTAAGCTCCTGAGAGGGTTTCAGTCTACAGGACTCTACTGTATTGTTGCCATTTAGGTTTGGTTGAATTTATGTGACTCATGTGATAAATCTCTTCCTCACAGGGCCAGAGTTAACGTTAGCAGAAACATGTCATCCTATAAGATACAGTATATTAAGAGTATATTACTATAGGAATATATTTATGCTATTCAGTACAGCATTAAATATTATATGTTTTATACGACATAACCTCTGCAGCATTGATGCAAATCTCTTGATGAGTAGAAAGACGTAGATATATAGAAAAACAGAACAAATTATTAGAAACTAAATGGCAACAATTCTAATTGCTCAGAGTAGTGTTACCAAGTTGTGAATTTGTAGATATTGTGAAATTAATTCCAATAGTTTTTGTGAATAATGATATGTCACGTCATTTATTTTTACATCTGATAAGTACCGCTGTCTTACATTGAGGTCTGTAACACTACGTGTTATGGTATTTTAAAGACGTAAAGTAGAGATAATATTCATCGAGCTACTTACAAGATCCGTACCTTGTGTGCACTTTTCAAACCTAACTGTGAATTAGCAGCTGTCTGCAAGCAGAGTTGTACACACTGTGTTCTCTCTCCAGCAATTTCACTGCATGTCCCTACGCATTGAGCAATCAAAGACTTCCTCCACAAAGACAGCTCCAGGAACATAGTGGACTTTGTGTTTTTGTTGAGAAGTTGCTCTCTACAGTTTATGCTCAGTGACTGGACTCTGTATGTTGCCCTCTCTTGTCATGTTCTTACTGTATGACATGTAGCGAATGGAAATTGGGATTAAAAGGACGTTGTATTTTGTCTTGGAGTTGTAAAGCCCTTCTTAATCACATTCAAGCCTCAAGGGGGAAAATTTTTAACATGTGGGACTCATCTGATGTTCTTTCAGAGGCTCATTTAAAAAGTGTTTTTGTCTGATTGTGTGTCGTTTCTCAGAGCCGTGCATGAACGTGTTTTGTATGCAGTGTTTATGCTGATTTGTTAGTTATAAAAACAGGCAGTAGAGTAGTTCCCTACAGGGAACAACATATGTACTTTACAGTATCTAGGACTATTGTACATCATGTATTATAAATGATGTTTATCCCAAAGGTGGTTAAAGGGTCAGGATTTAAGAAATTGGTCATCCTATTGTTGCTGCTGGTATTCAGTGCTAAACAGAAAGCCAGAACCTTTCACCCACCTGAAAGCTGAAATACTGTATTTAGTCAGAGAGTAATACTTGGCCTCTTCAGAGTTTAACATGTATGGATGTCTTGAGGCTACAGTGGTGAACTTTTTTCTGACTGAGTTCCAACAATTCACCCATTTGACTCAACGAACAAATTTATAAGTAAAACCTGCAAATCCTTAAAGCCCACTCTATGAGAAAACTGCCAAAAATTCCCAACAAGCTTTGGTTTACGTAGCATCAATATTATCCACAATATCACCATCTAATCCTGAGATTTCCAACCTGCAATGGAGCAGATATAAAGAGCTCAAAAAAAGAAATCTACTAAAGTCCGCACAGAGCAATGAGCAAAGCAGAGGGGTTTCAGTGTGAACATAACCGAGTATTTTTAATAAAGGCTGAGCTGTTGTCTGCACACTTTGAAGGTTATTGTTGCCGTCTGGCTGTGGTCCAGCCCTGACTGCCCTGTAGGTGCCTTCAACTGTACAGGAATGCTATTATGTCTGAAGCGAAAACGCCTCGTTTTTCTCAGCATGCAGGGGAAAATGGGCTCTCTAAAGCCCCCTGCATGGACGTGTGAGGTTGTTTGCTTGCTATGATAAATGAAACAATCTATTATACATTTACAGCTTGTTGTGCATTTAAGATTTAGAACCTTATAGAGCTTCATTTTTAGTGAGCTGCACCTCTGTTATGTTTATCTCCCTGCATTCAGACAGAGAAAAAGCAAACACACTTGAGATTTTGATCATAATTAGCATCATAAAGACCTGTGCATAACTGCTGAAGTCATTTTTCAAGCAAAATGTCACACATTTTCTGGTTCAAGCTTCTTTAATGTAAGGCTTTGCTACTTTTTCTTATGGTAATACATGACGAGTCTTTGGGGTATTTGACGGTTTGTGGGACAAAGAATCTAAAGATCTGAAGTAGTCACTCCAGGCTCTGGGAAGTTGTGATGAATAATTTTACAAGTTTTTTGACATCCAATACACTAAATCATGGATCAAACAATTGTAAAAAATGTGAAAAAATATTTAGCAGTTCAGTCAATAATGAAAATAATAATTAGTGCTCTTGTGTACGTTTGTTTTTAGTAAAGTTGAAAGCCATTCCCTACTGGGATTGCATCTTTGTTTGAATGACTTGCAGGGTCAGATTACTGACACATATCTTCAAGACAAATTGTGAAAAATGCAGAATATGGTAATTTAAACATAATCAAAACATGAATATTGAAAGGTGAAGACTGAAACATAACTGTTACTGGCAACATAGAAGAATAAAAGAGGTAGTATTACACAGAAAAACTTAGGTGTTCTAATTGCATAGTATGAGAAGAGGGAAGAACCTGGGAAACAAAAAAATTAAATCACAAGATGCCTGGGATATTAAACCCAAAAACAACACAAATAGATTTTTTTCACATAAGCAGCAACCTTTTACACTATGTCTGCTTTCATTTTCAAAAAAATGCCAAATTAAGAGTTATTAACCTCTGTTAACAATCATTTAGACAGTGTCCACCTTTAATTACAGAGTTTTATATGTGGAGCTGCTGACAAACTGTTTCAATCCTTTGAGTACAGGAACTGTGATTCTTCATAATGAATTAAGATTAAGTGCTCTAATGTGTCTGTTGGTGTGACTGAGCGTTTGGTAAAATAGACAGAAGTTAAAGAAAATATTACAGAGAGCACTGCAGCTCAAAGACAGTTAATGTCTGGTCCAGTCCAGCATCAACCAGGAAACTCTTCAATGACATGGACATGCAGCTCAACGAAAAACCTCCACCAAAACACAATCACATTAACCATCACAATGCCTGATTGCACAAAATCTACTAGGTGACGTCACCAATTCTCATGTGGCCTTTACTGAACATAGCAGGGAATAAACCAACTGGCACAGAGGAGTCTTTGCAGAGCAATCCAGCTGACATGTAGCAACAGGCAAATGTCATCTTTGCATCAAATGCTTAAATATTCAACTTCCAAAACTTCTGGCTTTAAGGCAGACAGTCTATTATGTTATGAGATGCAATGTTGATAAGCAGCTTTAGTCCCAAGTATGAGTATATTTTTGCAGTGATAGCAGCAGCATAAACGACAAAACAAAAGTTCAACACTTCAGATGTAATTACATTATTAAAATGTGTTAAAAGGCTGTCATATGAACCCATTACGTTGAGATGAATATGATAAAAATGAGAATGTGATAGTCTACCTTGTGTGCCACGAGAGCCCTGAATTTCCAATGAAGCCAGCATTACAACAAAATAATAATGTGAATCGATTATGTAAATGAACTGGCTGTCTTTGCTTAAGGTGGTGCATCATTTGACACTTCTCTCTTGCAGAATGGACAGACTGTGGGCTGCCAACTTTAGTCAAGAGGAACAGGTTTTTGTAATAGAGCTATGAAGAATATCTGAGAATATTAAAGCAATACAGGGACAGAAATGTATTTACCACTCAATGCAATCTCCATCTGTCAGGCTTACTTCTACATGTGCCAACTGCATATTGAAGAGCTTTAAGGCTTTAAACTTGGCACAGAATAGCTAAAAATTATACTCAAGAATTACATTTAGGTCTCACACTGTCCCGATTATATGGATACTTGAAAATAACTTCAGTTTTTTGTCAAATTAAAGTGAATGAATGAAGTAAGTGAACTCAATTAATCTAATATTATCTGTAATAAATATCAATTAACAAATCAATTTTCTAATCAGTCAGTATTAGCTGTGGTACCTGCACTGTAAAATAGACTTGGCGGCAAATCAGGACCAAGCATAAACATCATCCATAGTGGTCTGAAGTCGCTGTGCCTTCCTCCTACTACTAACGTAGGGATTATATGCTGTTCACAATTAAAAGCTTTAACATCACCTGTCACAACCTGAAAAATAGATTTCTTCTTCAACAACTGGATGCATGTAGGCTCTCTTGGCAAAAAGCGACACAAAAAGTTTGCCTGCAGTATTTACACAGCTTTGTTAAGTGACAATACGAACATACGGCACAGCAAACTTAGATACCTTACTAACACATAATCTTGCTTTGAAGGAGCCTGCAACCCTCTTTCCCAGTGAACCAAAGCCAACATTCCCCCAAAACATCAACAACAAGCAAGGAGTGGAAAACTGCTGTAAGAAAGTATCATAACTCACCATTAACTGATAAAATGTTTTTAATAGGATGAAAGAATCATAGTGTACCTGCAACTTAACAACCAAGACAAAAGGCAGCTGAACTCCATTCGAAATTCAAATTAAATAATAGCAGCATTTTGGCAGAAATGCAGATGCAAAAGTAACTACAAGCAACTTTGCAGTAGTTACAGCAAACAAGCAGCCATTTTGACAAGAGCAACACAGCAAGCACATGACTGATATTATCAAACTATGCTGCTGCAAGCAGAGGCAACATACATTTTGTCTGTGTTGGAAATAATTTTACTGCATTGTGTAGTTGCTTGCATGTTGTTCAACTACATTACCAGTTGCATAGCAAATTAGGTGTTTAAATTTACCTTGCAAGTGAAAATATTTTGGAGGCAAGTGCTGAAGCTCCATATAATTTTGACTATATAAGTGAGGGAACTTTTTTTCTTTTTTTTGATAACTGCTTCTCTATTAACTGATGGACAATGTTTACAAAATTAAAGCATATAATCCTTTTACTTTTTTCCCTGAAGTTTTATTTTACTTTTTATTATTATCATTATTAACCTAATCTAACAATATTTGTACTGAACAGGGTTTACAAAGTGCTTTGATAGACAAATAGACAAAGTAAACAAACAAGGTAAAAGATGCAGAAATGTCCAGAGTTGTCCACACACACACACACAC
>JAPZDV010000006.1:6167649-6185922 GCA_029814665.1 Acanthurus lineatus | reverse complement strand
ATGCTGTTAATTTAGGGCAGCTGTGGCATAAACCTTACTTTGGGTGGTGGTCTAATAAATTTGTTAAGCACTGTATACATATATAATGTACAATAATACACAAAACAACACTCAATAAACAATTTAAAAACGAGTTTCCCATGGTATATTTTGTTGTATATCATACAACATGTGTAGTTGCTGTATATCAACTCTTTTCAATGTGCAGTAGTTGGTGGGCTGCAAAGCTATTCTTTCAAAGTACAGGTCTAAAAGCTCACAAACATACTGTACTTAGCCTCCCTTTCTTGTTGAAGTGAGGCAGCTAGCCTTACCTGGGGTACAAAGTTTGAGGTCCAAGGCTCCAGACATCAGAACAGAAAAACTCAACCTCCACCTCCACCTCCAGCCTCAGCTTCATCTTCAGCATTTCAGGCCAACAGGTGACAGCTGGGAGCCAAACTCATGTATCTTTTCAAAAAGTCGTTCTAAAAACATCGCTGGCTGCAGGTGAGCTCAATAATTAGCACAGGTGGTAGCATAGCGTTTGTAGCATTAAGGACAAATTTGGCAAATTAGCTCTGCAAAGCAGCAGCAGCCAAGACAGAGTGAAAGGGTTAGTTATTGACTATTTAAATAAACTGCCTTTTTCAAATGGTGATATATGTGACAGCAAATAGAGTTTGTCATGTAAGTTATCATAAGTTGCAACACTGAAGCGTTGACGGCTCACTCCTCACAACAGACCTTTTAAACCGACGACATTTGAACTCATCAGATTAGTAAAAGCACGTTGGGGTGCTGCTGAGCAAGCATGGAGTAAGACGTGTTTTTGTGTAGCTCTGCAGGAAACTTCAGCTAAACTATTATTTTCAGAGGTAACCTCTTTAAACAGAATCTAAACGAAGACATTTTATCTTTGTGTAACTGCTAGATGTGCAGGATGTCAATTAGACCTGGTAAAACAGAACAAACGACCATATCTGCTTCGAAGCCTTCTCCAACTTGTCAGACCACATGCGAAAGTAAGGTGGAAGAAGGCCCTTCAGCTATGCCTCTTGATTATGAAGGATTTAAATGTGAGTTACATGAGGACCTAGTTGATACAATGAAAAAGGAGGTTCGATCTGTACTCGAGAGTGAACTGAGATTCTTCAAGTCGGAAGTTCTGGCCCTAAAATCAGGTGAGATTGGAAGAATTCAAAAACACAACGAACTCAGAAATAGCCAAGCTACGCAGCACGCTAGTCAGCGCAAAGCACAGCCTATCCACATGTAGTGAGGACATAATTACACTGACGTAAAATGATGTGAAGCACTTGACAGAGCCGGCTGAAACCCTTCAAAACAAATGTGAAGACTTAGAAGGGAGATCGTGGAGAAATACTGTAAGGATCGTTGGAATACTTGAATCTCTTGGCAGTTGTTCCTCATCAGCGATTTCAGCTTTGCTGAAAGATGCATTCAACCTGGAAAAAGTACCCAAGAGATCACATTGATCACTACAGCCAGCTCCACAAGAAGGGCAACCACCCAGGACTGTCATAGCTCGTCTTCACTACTACAAGTACTGCAACGATATCCTGCGCCTAGCAAGAACCAAACAGAAGATTCAAGTTGACAACATGACCGTCTCTGTCGTCTCTGTCCCGGATTTCACTGCGCAAGTGGCCAAAGTGCAAGCGGCATTTAATGACGTCAGACAGATGCTGAAGGACGTTCTAGGAGTTAGGTTGGGAATTCTTTTTCCAGGCAGGCTCCCCATTACGTTCAACGGGGCTAAGTGGTTCTTCACTGATCCTGAAGCTGTCCGAGCATATGTGTCCAAGTACATTGTTCACCAATGACTGTTGCAGTCACAACTGTCATTCATGAGGACTGTCAAGGTGATATATATATTAGCTTTTTTTTTTCTATCTTTTTTTCTTTTCCTCACTTGTTTGCATTATTTTTGGTCAATATAAACTTAGCTAATTAGGATTATGGCTATCTGAATATGGCAGCTTGCCATTCCTGTTAAATTCTCTTAACGTAATGTGTTATCAGTGTTTAATGTGTGCCTCTGTTTATTAGCACTTCTGGTTCCCTGCAGACTGCATACTGGTTTGGTAGTTGGGCTTTCTGAAAAGCCATGTGCTATTACCTCTGTTCAGGGGTTGTTTATGCAATCTCCAGTTTGGGGGGAGGTCGGCATAGGGTTATAGGGTACATATTTACCTGTTTTGTTTTTTCTACACAGCACATTCTGTGCTTTTTTGAATGTATGTTTTTTTTTTTATCTGTTCACCACTGGGGCCATTTATTACGGAATCACTCATGTTTTCACATAAATCTCATGTACAATGTCAATCCATTCATTAATGGTAGGTAGTTCTACTTTTAATCATTTTATTGTGATTGACTTCTTGTTGGCGGCCAACAATATAGCCAGTAGTTTTTTGTCTTTAATGCTGCATGTTTCAAACAGCAAATTTCCCAAATACATAGTTTCACATTTGAATGAAATATTTACACCAAATTCCTTTTTTATATGTTTGTGGATCTCCTCCCAGTAAGTCCTCATCACCTGGCAGTCCCAAAATATATGAAAGTGGTTGGCCTCATCAGACCCACAAAATCTCCAACAAGCAGTCCCGTTGCCTTGATGTCTTTTCTGAATGGGTGTAACAAAAAATCTCACAATATTTTTCCAACAGAACTCCTGCCACATCTTCGATCCGGTTGAGAACCAATGTAGCTGGCAAATTTTCTCCCAGTTCTCCAGCAAGATCAATACCTTTCCTTCCTTTTCCCACCTTTTCTTTATTTATTCTGTACTCACTTGTTTGGATAATTGTATGGCATTATATAATTTAGAAATAATTTAATTCTTGATCCAGGTTTAACTAATGATAAAAACACCTCCATGAACCCTGATTCCCCTTTTCCTGTAACCTCTTTCAGATTTTTATTAAAATAATGTCTCACTTGCAGGTGTTGAAAAAAATCATCTCTTCCCAATCCATGATCCTTCTGTAGGACTTCAAAACTCTTTAATGTCCCCTTATGGACAAATGAATAATAGGTAGTCAAACTTTTCAAGTTATTTCTGATACGAATGGACGATACATCATAGTCTCAGGGAAACTGTTGGGCACTCCCATTATCCTAGCCAACATGTATGGTCCAAACTGGGATAACCCACAGTTTTTCTCACACTTTATAGCCAAGTTACCAGATATCAACTCCCATCATCCAGTAATGGTGTGTTCTTGGCCCAGTTTTGGACAGGTCCAGGGCTGGGCCTAAAACCAATCTTTCCAAGTCTGGGGAGGTACTTCTGTCCTTTCGAAATGACTATGGGCTACGGGACCCTTGGAGAAGCTCTAACCCAACAACCAGGCAAAACTCCTTTTACTCCCCAGTACACAAGTCTTATTCCAGAATTGATTATTTTCTTGTTGATGATGGGTCTCTCTCTTTTGTTAAACATTCAAAATATTACAGCATCCTTATATCAGACCACTGCCCTCTTAAGTTAGACCTACATATGCCTAATAGTAGCACAAGACAGAGAACGTGGCGCTTTGACCCATTGCTATTAGCTGATAAGGATTTTGCTAATTTTACTGGTAATCAAATAGACTCCTTTTTTTAGATCAACACAACCCCAGATATATCTTATAGCACCATTTGGGAGGCATTTAAAGCATATATAAGAGGGCAAATCATCTCCTAGTCAGCCACCTTACAATCAATGCGAAATTTTCAACTTACTGATTTATCAATACAGATAAAAGACCTAGACTGTAGGGCCGCTTCTGATCCTTCTAATTCCAATCTGCACAAAGAGCGTCTGCTACTGCAATCAGAGTACGACTGCTTATCCATTAGAGACACAGAACAACTCCTTTTTAAATCAAAGCAAACACATTACAAACACAGTGATAAAACAGGCAGACTCCTTGCTCATCAACTACGTCAGAAAACAGCTGAGACAGCTATCCCTGAAATCTGTATTGCACCAGATAAAATTTCCACCCACAGACTATTAATGACCAATTCAAATTTCTTCTTTCTCCAATGTGGGGTGAGGCAGGGCTGCTGTTTGTCACCTTTTTTGTTTAACTTAGCAATTGAAGTTCTGGCCATAGCTCTCAGAGCTGATGATAGAGTTCCTGGCTTTGTTAGGGGGGGGGGCTTTAACCACAAGGTATCAATCTATGCCGATGATCTTCTTCTGTATCTTTCTAACCCTACAATTTCCCTACCTCATATCACTCATCTATTGAACGATGTTCATAGGATATCTGGCTACAAGCTGAATTTTTCAAAAAGTGTTCTTTTTCCTATAATAGTTTATCACAGAATCTTAATTACAATTCTTGCCCATTTGGACTGGACAGGGAATCCTTCACCTACCTTGGTATTGTGGTCACACGCTCTTACAAGAATTTATATGAGGCCAACTTTAAAAAACTCTTTGAAAATATGAAACTTAATCTGAAGTGGTGGTCTACCTTGCCCATCTCCCTAGCAGGCCGTGTCAACACTGTGAAAATGACAGTCCTTCCTCAATTTTTGTATGCTTTTCAAATGCTTCTACTGTTTCTCCCCATTTCCTTTTTTAAGGATCTGAATTCAAATATTTCATCATTTATTTGGAACAAATCTGTCCCAAAAACAGGAGGGGCTATTTTAGAGATGCCTAAATCAGTTGGTGGGCTCGCACTCTCCAACTTCATGTTATACCACTGGGCAGCCAATCCCTTAGAATATGGCGCCAATTCAGGAAACACTTTAATCTTACCCATACAAGTGGCTTTATGCCCCTGATTCATAATGATATTTTCCCTGCTGCACAATTCGACTCAGCTTTTCAGTCTTGGAATGATAGTGGCATAGTTTTTTTCAAAGATTTATTTGTAGGCAACACCTTCATTTCATTTGAGACTTTGCGAAAGGATTTTACATCACCTCCAACCCTTAAGGGCAACATCTCTTTCATATACAACACTATTCTCAATTTCAGTATACCTTCAACAGAGAAGACTAGATGCACCTGGGAACAGGACCTTGGCATCCAACTCTCAGCACAGACCTGGGAAGGTAACCTAGATTTCATCCATACTTCATCTCTGTGACTTAGACACAATCTGATACAATATAAGATCCTACACAGGCTTCATTTCTCTAGAGATCGGTTGGCTGCCATTTATCCAAACACTGATCCACACTGTTTGCGATGTCACCAGGGCATAGCTACTATTGGGCATATGTCCTGGTCCTGCCCAGCTCTGACGAATTTCTGGATCCAGGTATTTGAGGCTTTTACAAATATATGTGGCAGGCTCATTCCACCAGACCCTGTCACAGCTGTCTTTGGTGTTACATCTCAGGAGGTTCAGATTTCTACATCCCAAGCATATGCCATTGCATTTGCTTCATTTTTAGCTAGGAGACTTATCCTGCAGCAATGGAAGTCTGCTAAATCCCCATCTTTCCTCTGCTGGGTAAAAGAAGTCCTTATTTTTCTACCCCTAGAAAAACTGAGATACTCTAGGGGTAAATCCTCTAATAGATTTCATAACACCTGGAGTCCTTTTTTACAATCCGCAGATAATCTGTCCTTCTCTTGATCCTGAACTGCATACATGACAGCTGGACTGGTGGGGCACTGGGTGCAGTAAAATTGCATTATATATTAACAGTCATTCACCAGCAAAACCTACAGGGTGTCTTGGTGTCTTTTAGAATGTTAAATTTTGTCTCTAAGGTTTTTTATTCTCTCCTCTTCTTTGTCTGTGTTTGGGTGTATTATGTGTACCCTTGGATGGGTGGGATCAGGGTTTCTGTTTGTGCAATTGTAATGTGAAAACTCTGAAAAATAAAGTTTAAAAAAAAAAAGATTAGTAAAAGCACAGGTGTTGCCGATGTTGCTGTTATGTTCAGGTGAATCAGTTAGCCATGATAAATAGACTGTACTATTACATTTGTTATTTATAAATGTTTGGTTACTTTACTTGAGTACTTGCATTTCACATTTTTCTTATTTTAATTTTTTGTACATCAGGGATAAACATTTATCTACTAAGGTTGTTAGCAAAGCCTTCAGTGGCTGTGATTGCAATAATTTTGTTGTTAATTAAAGTTAATTATCTCCTTATCTCAGGATAAGGGTACTTTTCTCATGACAACAAGTTAATTATGTCTGTAAATTGGGAGAGCAACTGAAAAGAAATATACTTTTAATCTAGTTCAAGTTTAGTAGTTTAGGAAAACAGGTTCACTCGGATCTCAGCTTGTAGATCACCACTACAAGAGTCATACAATGAGAAATCTTAATTCACATTACCAACTCAAAGTCTAATTGAACTAATATGTGCTCCGACTTTAAAAGCGCATCAATGCACCAACAGACTGCCTCAATATGGCCAGGAGCATATTAGTCTTAGTCATGAAAGAATCCTCCAAGAATCACATACTAACATGATTCATGATTTATCACATGCTAACAGATTAAATTTATCAAAACCCATCAAATCTTGTAACATTATATTATTACTAAAATTATTTTTACAGGATATATGTATTTCAACCACAGGATTCAATAATCAAACTTAGTGTTCTTACAATATAAATACATATACAGTTCACTGAAACTGAAACTGAAAAAAATATATGATTGTAGCTAAACCTGTGCTACTTTATTGCTGTACACGTAAAGTGGAATGTTTTTAACATTGCTAAGTAATGAAAGTACTGATCTTTCTGTGAGTTAAAACACATTTTTTTACAGATTAAAAGTTGTCAAAGGAGTGAGGCAGTTTAGAAAAGCATGTGGAGGTGTGAAAAAGAGCCACCACAGATATTGCATCAGTGTGCACTGACATTTAATGAGTCAATCATTCTTCCGTTTTAAGTGCCTAACCTTTTCCCAACCAATGTCTTTGACAACCACACGTAAGGCACTATCGTTATCTTTAATTGCTGCCATGTAGTGAGCAAGCACACTGTTATGTCAGGCCTCCAGAGCAGTTTCTCTTCACTGTCAACTTGTTCACTCAACTTCTTTCCACTGCACAGGTTCAACCACTCAGGTGACTTCATACCTATTGTTCCATAAGAATACAGATGTGAACACATTTTTTTTCAGGATCCTCTTCAACAATTTTAGTCTTTTCTAGCTTTAGTGTCCACTGTGAGCATGATAGCTGGCACAACTTGACATTATTCTTCCAGCCACTTGTCATTTAGACGAGTGAAATAACCTTTTACTTATCCGGGGAGAGTCTTCTATCTGTATATCTGTGGATTATTCGGTCACTTGTAGTGTTTTCCTCCTTTGATATTTTCTGCACCAAATTTGCAGTGACTTGTAATTATGAAGTAATTGTTGGTATTCAAGAACAAATTCTCAAATACATTATAAAACTGAGAGAAATTATTCATGAAAACGTCAGCCGCATTTTAACTTAATGTGTACCAAAGTACAATGTACATACTAGAGCACAGTTATAATGCATGATATTTTAATTTTCAGCAGATCCATTTATAAATATGGTTAACACAATTTTATGTAATTTATATATATCCTTTTTCCTGGAATCTCTGTGAAAGAAATATCCAATACCTTGTGAAGTAAAACTGGACAATCCTGCATTGTTTACTTTGACTGTTTTTTTCCCTCTTGGGTCCCACACCCTTGTAATATTAATGCTTCACCAAACCTTGACTCAGCTTTGTAGTTTTCGGAGGAAAAGATACTGTCTGCTCTTGATGTATGTGGCTTTTCAGCCATTGGATCAGGTACTGGAACCCTGCAGGCAGACACATTGCCTGAAGGGTTTGTGAGGGCAGGCTTTGTAGCTTTGTTGTTAATTCTGTTGCTTGTTTTGTGTACGAGTAAAAGTAATAGGTGAATTGTCTCCTCCTTTAATTTCAACTATTTGAATACTCAGATTCCATGGCATATGCTAATACAATACAATAATACAATACAATAATAATAAATAACTAATAATCGACAGCTCTTAATTTTCATAATTAAGGCAATAAATCTATTAATCGATCAAATCAATTAATTGATCAAATCACACAAATTGCCATACAAGTTCACCCAATGCCAGCACAAGCATTAAGTTTGCAGGGCCTTTTGGTACCTTAAAGGTGCCATGTGTATATTAGGGGCAGCATGTCAACACATTAACCCCCAACTGCTGCTCTGTACACTCTTTGACTGTAGTTGGTGTTGCCATTGGCTAGTTAGCTAAGTTAGCCATGAAGCAAGTGGCCCTATCAGATGCTCAGTCTGCTCGGAGCGGAAAGTGTTGGTGTTTATACCAAGGCCAGCTGCATCCTAGTGAACGCAGCCTCTGAGATAGACTGCAACAAGTTTGACAACAGTGATTATAGTGCTGCAGTGAACAACAGCTGCTCATTTCAGGGCTCTGACTCTGGGGAATACAACAATATCGCAAGCAGAGAAGAGGAGGAGTAAGAGGATGGTCAGACGTCACCAGCAGGAAGTTTTATTTTTCATGAGCTGGTGATTGTTGGAACAGTAGAAAGACAATCCAGGATGGTTTTGAAGTGTTTAATTCCTTTTGTTTCAGTCAAGTTTAAATGACGTGTGTTTTCAAATGAGTTAGTGAGGTAACCAACTCTGAGACAGGACTAGCCAAGGCTATTTGGTTGTCATGCTCATTATAGTAAATATCTCTGCAACACAATACATAGACCTCTTTGACATAAAATCTTAACAGTCACGTCTTCACGATCTGTTGATACTGTTAATTCATTTTTTTGAATACTTCAAACATAAACTGAGGCAGTAGGCTACACATCTTACTCTTAAATTGTGTCCAGTGCATAATGAAGTACAACTCAGAACCTGAAAAAGCTGCAATTTTTATCCATTTAGAGATACTGATTGACTTTTCACCGATAAAATGTGCCTGCTAATGTAAAATGTAATGTTAAGATCTATTTAGAGTTCTGCCGCTGCAGTACTTCAGCTACAGCAGCTACCATTCAATTACCACAAAGCTCTAAACAAATCCCAATATTAAACTTACTTCAAACAGACAAAAATGTTACTTAGCCTGCTTTGGTTGAAGAATTGTGCTGTGCTTATGTTTTATTGTCCCTACGGATGCCACCAGAGTGTACAAGTCAAATTTTATTGATGCACCTCTCATGGCTGGGATTTTCGTTACATGTCAAACATAATCTTTATGGTTGAGTGTAGTCCCTCTCTCAGATGACTGTGTTTGAAGGCTTGTCATTTTATCTGCCTGGGAAGAGATTGCCTCATAAACATTGATGATTTCTCAAGCATACAAGAGCAGACTGGCTGGTCTAAACATTATGATGAGGCCATTCATCTGCCTTTCAGTGGTGATGCTGCACTCTGCTGCTGGGATGAGCAAAGACCCCCATGACTCAGACTGCTAAGAAAAAACGATTTGGGAAATAAATTTTGTAATTAGCCCAAAGAAAATCTTACATGAAGAAAAGTTTAATTGGATCCTTACTTGCCTCCAATGAGGAGAAGACACTGGATTTACAGAGCAAGACAAACCTTTACATGGGAAGCACTGTGATATTATTGTTGTTATAACATTTCTGACAGGACGGACATTAGGAAGCTGGGAGATGTGAGTTGACTCAACTGAAACTTCAGTAATTTAATATTTTCCCAACAAATACACTTAGTATCACTGAGTTATAAAGGATTGGGTGGCAGCAGATGGCACTGGATATAAATCTGCTCTTCCCAGCCTGCCTGTATATTCTGGAGTTAAATTTTCAATTCCACCCATGATTTTCAGCTTAGTTTAAGTCATTGATTAGCAAATTAAATTGGACTATGTTGGCATGTTTCTGTAGCTGTTAACAAATTTGACAGTTGTAGCACATTGGATCAGCCGTGGAGTGGAAATCTCAGATGCCCTGCAGTCAGTATGGGGTATCCTCATGGAGGAAACAACTCGACAGCTGTACTTGTCCTTGGAAAGATAACCCAGCACGAGCAGAAGAGAAAGAGGCAGAGCAGACTTTTTCATAAAGGTGATGAGAGAAAATGAAATGCAGCATATTGTAGGTAATAAGAAAATGGACTGGTGGTGAATTTTAATATTTTCAGCTACTTGTGTGGCTTATTAGAATGGCTGGGGGATTAGATAGCAGTAAGATGAATCACATTAACATATAGTGTTTTTCTTTTCTTACACACTTCTTTTTCTGCCTGGTCACTGTTTGGACTGTGGCGTTCTCAGCCCCGTCTGACACTGTTGTAGTACAGATTACAGAGTGGTTCAGTGGGCAATGCACAAATTTCAGTTTAGATGGTGCCAGCTACTTGGGTTTTATTGTCTATGTGCCTTAAGTCAGCCCGCATCACATCTCCTGAAAGATGAGACCCTGACATACTTATTCAACTCCCTTCTTCAAAGACCCCCTACCTCCCCCAGGAGATGCATGGATGAGCAAGCTTACTCTCCTTGTGGGGTGTTCCCCATGCATGACTGATGTTTAGATTAATATCCTTGACTGATTCTTGCTCCGCAGTAAGAAGAGGAGGCCTATCAGAGCACAGCCGCCCCCTCAGGAGTCTATCGATTTTTCGCACCATTCTGAAGAACATAAACCTCCTATACCCGCAAAATACTTTATTTGTTGTCCATTTGAATGCCATTTCCTCAGGCCCAGCTGTCAACATCTGCTTTTTCAAAGTAGCTCTGTTGTCCTCTACATGTGTTGCTAATGCTGAATCTGCAGCCTGATGTTTATCACTATTCTTTTCCATGTAGTGAGAGTCTTATTTAAATGTATGCAATATGCAAATAAGAAAACTATACAAGAATACAAATGAATGTATATTGTTTGAAAAATTTGTTATTTAATTATGTGGATTGACGAGACTGTCTTCTGTAGCTGCTCTAATCTTCCTGCAGTCCACACAGTAAACAGATGAAATCGATATTTCATAAACAAAACTATATAACTTTACAGATCAGTATTTAAGACAACCAATCAATGCAACAATGAGGAGCAAAATGAAATAGATGGGAGCAAAACCAAAACAAACAAAAACAAATACAGACTTGCCTTGATTAATGCATAATGTCAGTTCTGATAGATGGTCTGGCAGCTGCACAGGGTTGACTGACATCTAGCTGTAATGCATTTGCAATTTTAAAAGATAATGACTACAGCAATAAAATAGATTTTGCAACCCTTTAATATTATTGCAAATTGATAAAAAGCTAAAAAGCAAAACCATAATGACAGCTGGTCAGTAATTAGAGTCTCTTTAAGAGGGCTCTGATTTGAAATGAAGTAGTGGTGCCTTTTCATAAATATGATCCAAAATCCTCATGTGGAGTGAATGCTGAAATCCACTCTGGGAGGAAAATGGTAATATCGCCCCCTGGTGACAATAACAACACATAGAAAAGGCTCATCTTTCTGAGGGAGGACTGTATTACACAATGCAACACAAAATTAATTTTGCAGAGATAGTGTTATTGAATGTTTAGTGTAAGGTTTTATTCCAAGTTCAGCCATAAGCTTACAATGTGCAGAAAAGCAAAGTCCAGACATTACAGACGACACTGACAAGTGTGATACAGGATTTTGTGCATCTCTGCTTATGTGTGTTTGTGTCAGACATAATCCATTTTATATTTGAACAGGGAGTTGATTCAGTTTTGACAACACTTGGCTCATATTTTTTGCAGCATGGAGAGCTGGCGAGTCAAGCCAGCTTTGAATCCTAATGCTTTTGGATTGACTAGGAGCTTAAAAACTGAAATGCAGCTCTGTATGAACTCAAAAACTGACAATTTCATCAAGGACAATTTGTCTTTATTATGGATGATTACAGAACTACAAGAAATACAGTCAACAACCCAACCCGAATACTACTAGGATATTGAAATAATTTAAAGAGAAATGAAACATAGAGGCTGGGATCTAGAGGAATGATGGGAAGAATGCAATATAAATCTAAAACCACAAGACTGTAAAGTGTGGCAAGAAATTCACTTGCTATGAAGTGTTTCTGGCATATGGTTACAACTGCTACTTGTGTTTTATGGGGAATAACTATCAAATTATGTAGTACTCCCTTGACAAAAAAACAAGGCTTATGTTGAAAATCACAGCTGTGAAAGAAGCTGGGAAAAACTGTCAGATATACTTTATTCATATTTTTCATCAAGCAGTGATGGTATACTTTCTCTGAAAACACAGAGTTGCATCTATATGAACAAATGACAGTACATACAAAAGATTAATAAAGTTTTTTTTTTCCTCTGGTTTAATTGTGGGGCAGAAAATGCCAACCCATTATCATGTTCTTCAACATCTCATACAAATGCTAAAGGGTATCTTGTATAGCAATGTGAGACACAGTGGGCTTTAAATATCTCCGATGTAAATACATCAGTGTACACGCTCATGAAAACTGCACCTCTAAACGTTGTTGAAAAAGCAATAAAGCAGGGTTAAGCTTCCTGTTGAGTTGTAGGCAGCACAGAAAATAGCAAGAAAAGCATGCTGGTTTGCTTACTGTACTGCAAAATGACCAAATGCATAAAGACATTAAGGTATTTTTTCGTAACTGCATTTATTTAATTTAACTACTGAATCTTTCTTGTTGCACATTAAATAGTGTGCCTGTTAAGTGTGCCATTAAATTATTTTCACGAAAGGGTACCTTGCCCATCTGTATGAGATGCTAAAGGGCATGATAAAAATGTTGTATATGATGAGCTTAGATGAGAACAAGTTGGTTTTTCTATATAAGTGAAGCTTTTTCTGCTTTTTTTCTCTCTGTGTCCAGCTATTTTTTCCCCTTATTCTTGAGTTAATTGGGGTTTTTTTCTGCCAGACCTAAAGGTTCTTGATTTCACTAAGTTGCTCCTATGTGCCAGCTTTTTACTTGAAGTGTTCAGCATCTGAAACCAGGAGACCAGCTCTCTCTTCATCCCTCAGGATCAAGTGCCAGGAGGCCAGTTGAACTTCAGCCCTCTCTCTCCACTCCTCTTCACATCCTGAAGCGAGGCCTGGACTTTATTGCCCACACTGGATAATAAACCGAGTCAGAGTATTTTCCCTTATGGGACTGAGAGTATATACTGTATTACTGTTTTTTAAAATGAATTTTAAAGAATTTATGTTATTTGTCTGGGCTGCAAGTTATGGTAAAGAGTCTGCTGAAGAGACTATATTCTTATAAAGTGACAGAGGGCCCTCAAGCTAGCAACCTGTATGAGTCTTTCATTAACCATGTAAGGGTCATACAGCTTTAATGTCCCTTTTTAAAAATATGAGCCTTAAGAAATGTGACTGAAAGGGGTCACTTTTGATTAGTCCGATCAAGCAACAGCCCCCAAATCAAAGGCTACAGTTGCTCATATGTGTCTTAAATAGAAATTAGCATAAATATAAGATCAGTCATACACTAAATGTTTTTTTTATGACAAATGTACTGTAAAGCTAAATAATCTTTTCTGTCACATGAAAGTGACTGTATGTATCGAAGTCTATTATAAAGTGCTATTATGTGATTGTACCCCTGTTGATGCATTTTATTTTTCTAAATCATCTTCTGAAATAAAATGTATCTTTTTATGTGATAAATTTTCAAGACTGCACTCCTGGGCTCATTGTCCTCACAATCCCTCCAGTTCTCCACAGCGACAACACACAGTTATTTGCTCTCAGAATACTGGATCTGCTTTTTAACAGGGTCTGCATCACAGTAAGAGCTACACACACACACCCGGACTCTGATGGAATCATGTCAGTGTGGGGCTTTTTCAAAAAACCGAGCGATGGCCAACCAAAACAGGCACTGTGGGAGAAATATTAGATGCCTCTTTCACTTCATCTCTTTTCTCTTCACTCATAAGCCCATGTAAGTCTGTTGCGTTCAGTCCACTCCATCTCTCCATGGGCCTTTGTGAAAATTATTTGCCAAATTGAAATGAATCCCAGTAAGTGAGGAGAGCGCATACATCACTGCCTCCTACTATGACGGAAACACAAAGCCAAAAGAACATGAAGGAAACCATCCTACAAATTAGTTCTCTGAGGACTTTGATATTGGCAATTATGTATTTTGTATTTCACTTCAATCAGACTTTGTTCCACACAAATTGAAATGTTAGTTTTCAAAGGAATATTTAGGTCCACTCTTCATTCAAATCATAGTCTTTTTATTTCTGAGGTCCTTAATCATGGTTGTCAAAAATTAGATGGGTACATGTGATGTGATTTGTAAGGACAGTTGGAAAGACTTAATAAGTGATGTGTCAACCTGAAGCAATTGTTGACGGCGGCTTTCTTCTAACAGTAATGAAGCCGTCCCACAGATGCCAGTCCTTTTATTATACATTGTTCAGTAAGGAGCACTGCTTTTTTCAATCACACCTTGCTAGTATGATTATGGTTAACTATTAACTGTAAAAAAAAACAAGTTATCCATCACGTTCACTTCAACATATTTTATTACAATAAAATGGCCAAAGTTTGTCCTGATGGCAGCACTGGGACAAAGATCAAGGGTTGATCATAATCAGTTAGGTTGTTTTGTTTTTATTTTCATTTAAATAGTTGATTGTTGCAGAAAAAGCACTCAGTGTTAACGGCTAATGTTTCCGTGGATACATGGCTTTAGAGTTTTAGATATGGAGGAATGACAGTTCTTAAAAAAAGGCCAAATTTCAAAGGTTCAAAGGGTACAGTAAATGTGCACAGAAAATGCCATGTCAATCCTGTCATTGGTTTTTAAAATGAATTTGCCACAATCAAACAAACTGGTGAAGATAATTACAGAGTCAGTTCCACAGTTCAGTTACCAATAAAGAACTAGCTATAGTTGCCATTGACACCCATACTGTAACATAAGTTTACCTTAATAAAAAAAAAGATCCTTCATAACTGCGCAGATAACAGATGTCATAGCGCTTTTAAGTAGAGATGGGAGGGGCTGGAAGAACACACTGTTCCCTTAGCTGGACAGATTTTTAATTTATGTGTTTTTTTTGTTGTTGTTGTTTCCAAACTTCAACCCGATGGAAAGCTGGGAGAGCTTTTTTAACTGTTTTTTTTTTTTTTTACTTTTTTCTCTGTAACTCTACCATATGTGTCCTATGTAGAGATGTATGGTAAAATCACTCTACAAATCCAAACAGAAACATTTTATTAATGCCATATGCAGTTTCTCATTATTCTAGCATATGGTGAGTTTCAAGTAATCCTAATTTGGCTGAGAAGCCGCTGAAGCAAAAGATGCATTCAAACGCAGTCTATTTCTCAGATACACGAGAGTCGGCGCTGTGTCGGTTTTTTCATGAACGCACCATCCCTAGGCGTCACGTGTATCTCCTTGGTAATCTGTAAATTGTTTTGTGCCCTCATCTATGCCTATCAGGCAATGTACAGCGTGTATTAATTAGAGCCACCTCAGAATTAAAAAACAGATTCTACCACCAGTAGCTTATACATTTTAACATAAAAGTAGCAAATACCATCTGTAAATATAACTAATGTTATTTTACTCACGTCTGATAATAAGTGTTAATTTAACAAATATAAAATATTGAAGAACTGACTGAATGTCCAATTAATGTAAATAAATTAATTTTACAGTGTGCATATAACTACTATAGCCCATATTAATCTAGGAAATAAGCAAGCAGGAAATTGGCCCCATTTACTTGCCTTTTTGTCCAGTTCTTAGCACGCTCAATCGCTTTCCTCTTCCTGATGGTCCTTGAATGCAGCAAGTATGTAGCGTACCAATGAGAGTTGAGTTCAGCCTGAAAGGCCTAACTCGGGGCGTAATATTGTTCCTCAACATCGGTTCGGTAAAGCAAGGTAATGGTAGGTTTGGTAGCTAAGCTAACTACCTGCTCATATTTGAGCCGTTGCTAAAACATGCTAGCCCAAGGTCCCATAAAGCGACCTCCAGCTTTGTGTGACTAAGAGCACGTAGCCAGCACGATTGTCCGTCTCATGTGATGCCGATGCCAGTTTGAATGTTCACGTTAGCTAGCTAACTTTTTAACTATTTAAGGGACGTGAAAGAAGAGAGACGCTGGCCACTACCCACTAACGTTACCACCATCAACTGCTACGGGTAGTGTGACTACAGCTGCCTCCCTGCCGCTAGCTGAAGTTCCTCATCCGTCTGTGGATGAGGTAGCTTTTGCGGCAATTCAGCTACCTTCAAACACACCAAGGCGGTGGATTCATGTCTACCTCTCAACCGCGAGACCAGCTACGAAAGGGAAATCTTGCAGTTCATGTTTCGCCAAGAAGTCAGTGTAACGTCTTTTATTCCATCTTGTTCGTATCTATTCCAACAAGAGAAGAGGAATATGTCTAGGTACAACATATACAGTCTGCTGGACTGGATCTACGGCGGGGTAGACCCGAAGTTTGAGGGCAACGGCGGCCCGGAGTGTGCCGCTTTCATCGCGCCCCAGCAGCGCATCAGTGAAAGTCTGATAATCGTCCTCATCTCCCTGGTGGAGGTTGGCGTGGCGCTGAAGAAAATCAACCCCTCCAAAGAGATCAAAGTAGTTGGAAAAGAATGCACTAAAGCAAAGGAGGATAGTCTTGGCAAGAACCTGTTGCTGGTTGCACTTTGCATGACTTTTGGAGTGGAGGTTGGGTTCAAATTCGCGACTAAGACTGTGATATATCTGCTGAACCCCTGTCACATTATAACCATGATTCAGGTAAGGATGCCACGCTGGGCCTGTAGCTCATGCTGGTTAAGACTACGTTTATGTGTGTGCACTTCCAGGATGGGTTGCTAGTATGAAGGCAACACCCATCAAACCTACTTGAAGACATAATGTTCCTTGTACTCATCTTTTCTTCTTGACAAACTGAGTGAGATCATATACTATTATTTCGTATAAGTTTTTCAATATTTATAATTTCCTTGTACTACTTAAATCAACTACATATTGGCCTCACACATCTTGAGTATGGTAAAACACAGTGTTACACAAGTATATAACTATAATAACTTCCTAGTGAATCAACATTTTTAAATTTGAGTTTCAGACAGTGTCAGACATAATTTATAGGTCTGTACTCATTGTACAGCATCTTTATGGTTCTTCAGTATTGTTAAGTACCACTCTTTATGCCTTTTTCACCACTTGGCCTACTCTGTCAGGGGTTGGTGCTATTAAAGCTTGGCTATCATAGTACTTGTTAAGTTTATATGTATTTATTACATGAGATGTGCACAGTTCATTTATTTAGCTTGTTTATAGGTATTCAAAATGATGACAGAATGACAAATCAACAAGTATAATCAAAAAAGGGAAAGCATGATAAATAAATGAAAGTCTGGGGTCTGGTTTTGGAGACTTGATTGGACACACTTATCTCTTTTATTTTGACGAGATGGTGCACCTTTTGCTTCAAGTGTATCCCTTGAGGTATGAAACAGGAGCTGGGCGTCATCTGATTTGAACCATTAATGATTGTTTATAACTGGAAGCGCCAATGTTATGAACGGCTTTATTGCTGCTGAGGAGCTGAGTTTATAACCACACATGTAGCTGGTTAACAGTTTGATTGATGGGAATTAAAGTGGGTGATGTATTTGCTGTGTTGTATTTGGTTTAAATAGAAACAGAGGTTGCAGCTCTTGCTGCCATGTAAATATACACAGTACCTGCACTTCCTCCTTTCATGCCTCCTGGTTGGCTGAGCCTCATGGTACATGATTGCAAACTATGGATCATGGTAACGGGTAACGGGTCACTGCCCAGTGCGTTTTAATGTATTTGTCATACACATGAGCTATGGTCAACAAGTTATATTGATGTATTGGGATTATTTGAGATTGCCCAGGAGTAGTGTGGTGGCTAGTGGACACTGATGAATGACTTTCTGTGATGAAGAATTGACTGATGGTAGCTAAATGTCCTTGATGAAAGCAGACCAAGGTAAAGATAATCCAAAGTAGGTATCCATCATGCCTGCTGACAGCTGAGACTGATCACCAGAGGAAATTAAAAAAAATAAACATTATGGTTTTAAAAAGAGGAAGAGGTGCTCTAAAAGGAGGTGGAAGCTGAGGTTTGCTGTAACATTTCTATTTTTCTGTTGCAACAAGTTAACAGAAGGGATTTGTTTCTGTCAACATGACGGCTCTGCAGGTTTTTTGCCTCTAGGATTTTATTTGTTGCAGTGAACAGAGCCAGGGGCTTCACTGTCTGAAATGGGAAAGCTAGGCGTGACAGGAAGTGTGTTATTGACTCTTACTTTGTTATT
>JAPZDV010000006.1:6145941-6167549 GCA_029814665.1 Acanthurus lineatus | reverse complement strand
CGTGTTCCGGCTGGGTTTTGGTTTCCGCCGGTGTCATTCTCCCCCGGCCCCCCCCCCCCCCCCCCCTCTCCTTTATCTCTCTCTCTGTCGCCAGATTTTTGCTCCGTTTGCTGCTCCACGCTGCTCGCTCACTCGTCTCGGCTCAAATTACAATGCGGTACCGTCAAACGGCTACGTAAAAAAAAAAAGTACCGGTACCAGCCAAGCGCAGTATAGTACCATTTTAAATGACTCAGTACCGCGGTACAAATTTAGTACTGGTATACCGAACAAGCCTACTACCAAGGCACTGTTGGACTTGCTCTGCAGGGGTTTAGGATATCTGAAAAAGTCCAAATATTTGATTTAATTGGGGTTAAACTGTTTTGTTTAAATGCTAAATTTGGGCTACAGGAAGCCAACACAGGATGCTAAGAGTTCTCTTTTCAGGCACAATGCGGCCAAGAGCTTGTGTTACATGATAACAGTCTAGAAGTGTATTGTTAAGACTCCAGTTAGGTAACAAAAATCTGATCTTTATAGGCCAGGAATCAGATTTTAGATGCTACAAAGGCTCGTCCACGTCTGCTATACTATCCATAATCATTTCTTACTCCACTTTCCTGAATATTTAAGTTTGTCATCATCGTAAAAACACTGTCCAACATGGTGGGTGCAAATGATCGGAGACGCTAGAAAAGGATGACAGAATTGAGTTTCTTAGAAGTGCCCATGTTGTGTTCAAATGACTCATTACCTCACAGAGGACTGTAAAGTGAGCTGGGAGTTTCCTTTTAACACGTGATGGCGGATAAGCTCCGGTCAGACACACAACCCCTCCTTATCAAGTGAACTTTCTTCCTTTGAAGATCTTGCCAGGATCTAGTGTGACTGAACATGCAGGTTATTTAAAACTATTATAGACACTGAGTGGGCTGATAATAAATGTTTGTACTCCAGAAAATAAAAACTCTTCCTTCTTCAAAACTGGCCTCTGGTACTCCTGCAGCTTTACATGGGTCTAATAGAGTTTTAAATACAGCAGCAATAAACATTATGACTTTGTGCTCGGTCTTTGCTTCATACGTTGCTCATTTACTTATAAACTGAAGTACTGTATTGTTTTAATGTTTGGAAAATTCCCCATCAATATAACAGACTTCAGTATCAGTATCATCTTAACACTTAACCACATTTATCAGCTGAGGCCATAAAACCCAGCAGAAGAGAGAGTTTGTGCAGTCATTAGTTTATATCGAAGCCATTGTGCTTGCATAACAATTACACATGTAAAGCAGAAATACAGCTTATCACCTTCAGCTTATCAGTAATGAGTTTTGCCCATTGATAAATAAGGCCTTGGTCAGTTTTTTAGCAGTTTTACCTCGTAACTTAAAAGATCTTTATACTATCACAAATTTACTCTAACTTAAAACAGCTCTGCATTATCATGAACAAATATTTTTGTTCGATTGAAACAATATTTATTTAACCAATGTTTGCACCCATACCAGAGCAAATTGTGAATCGAGCTCAAACTTAGCAAACAACAGCCAACATCACCCACTGTGTCCAACTATTTTGCCTTCAATTGCAGTTTCAGTTCCTGTCTTTTGATGTTTGTCTTCAAGTAGTAAATGTAGGCTGAAAATATGAAGCTCTTTGGGATTTCACCATCTGTTATTTCACTCAGATTAATTTCTCTTTAAATGGCTGCTCATTTTGCAACCTACTGCCGTCACCTGTAAGATTATGAAATAGATGTCTACATCAAGTTTCATGCCTTTTACCAGTCAGGTGCAAGCAGATCAGCATCAAGGAACAGGAAGGATGATGACATTGTGCCTCATCCTGCTGTACCTCCTGATAAATGCACCTGCATTTGTAAAATTAGAATGGAGAAAGAAGCATTAGAGCTAATTTTGTCTGTCATTTTGCATTAACAGCATCAAAGCTGGTTTGACACTCATAACTATGTGGTTGTTGTCAGGCTCAGACTGTTTACTGGAGCCACAGAAGCTTATGTGCAATGATGACTAATTTGTTTAAGTCCACAGATCTGTATTTGTTTGACTTCATATATAAAAATATTTTACATTTGTTTAGTCAAGAAGTAACCATCCATATTGCTGTTGTCCACCAAATAGATGCAAACCAAAGAGGTGCAAATAATATCATAGGACCACACAAACAACAAAGCTACATCCTAGAAAAGTTTGATGGCAGTACACAAACATGGTACACTGTGTTTAGGTGACAGGAAGCCCATAGCGACTACAGACCAGAAATTAAATACTAAGAGCAGCTTTACTAAGTCAAACTCAATGAGAAACCCAATGAAAGTTTTTGCTGTCACAAACAGATTATCAGTCTGCCTGATGAACGGACTGTTTTTTTGCCTCACGTGCATGGAATCAATTTAACAGCTACCAGAACAATAAAACAGGCCCTTTTATTAATCATGAAAAACTGAATAGTTTAGCAGTTCAGTGAGTTTTGACTCCAGTTCCTGCACTGTCAACACAGGAGGAAGTCGACTCTTGTCAACACTAACTAGCCAAACCTCACATTAAAGGTGACAGCAACGTTAGAGAGCTGTTCCCTATGCAGTCTGTGTGGCAAAATACTGCCAAACTGTTGTAAGACCTGATGTCTGAGCCAGAAAAAAAAAGATGACGAAATTTTAGAAAAGAGTCAGCACTGAAGTGATGACATTTTGTTACACCATGTAATGGGTAAATACTCAAATCTGATTGGCTCTATTCTGATAATTACCTGATAAATGACACCTACTTGGTAGTTTGAGTCATTCAAGGCTGCCTGGCCTCATTTTTTACTTCTACTTCCTGTCCAATTCCACCCAACCCAAACATATACCTCAGAATCTTTTTGAAATAACAGCATTGCCCAGTATGGTAGTTAAAAACATAAACATGATGCATTTATTGTGAAGCATTTTTATAAGAAAAACATTGCTATTCTGCATTGATAAAGGTAGCTCAGATAAACACGCTTTATTTATGTGATGTACAGCCATCATCTCCCATACAGCTTTGGATTAAATGCTACTCTCCTATGAATAAGATCATGACTTCTTAGGTCAGCATCCCAGGCAGGGATTCATCCTAATTGTGAATGAAATGACCTTTTGAGTCCAATTAGCTCAAATTGGCTTCCCTGGTCATTTTTTGGTCCAGGACAGCAGTGTGTGTCAACAGTGCCACGTGGATTGTTTGGTCAGTTTCATTGTGGACCAACAAACACCACCTGTCAGACAAGTTTTTGACAGGAACAACTTCCTCAGTTATTTGCATGAGATCCATTATCGAGTCTCTTGTGCTAGGTGAAAATGTAGATGATGTCAGTGCTGGAGCCTAGAGGTTCCTGCTGTCGTAAAAAGTCATGGATCCACCTCTCAGAATTGTAACCATATGCAACTCTTTCCATCAACAAATACCTTTTTTAAATTTCTAAATTTCCTTTTATCATATCAGGCAATGTGTTACTTAAAACATTTGAAAATATTTCACGTCACCCTTTGTATGGGCTTGTTCATGCTGTGAGAGTGCAGGTCACCAATACCTCAAAGTCATTTCTAGATGATCACATAAATGATAAATGAATCAAAAATAACAATGTCAGAGTCACTCTGACTCTATTTCATAGCTTAATTTTCACAGACAAAGAAGCTCATATCTCCTTTTGTCTCTGTGGCAGAACAGATGTTCTCCACCCAGCAGGCTGACAAGCTGGGTGGAGTTGTTGGCTTGGTTTGTTACCCAGCATCAAGTGAAGAGGTAGCATACTGAGATTGAGAGGAACTTTGGCGTTGTTGTTGCTCGGGCTAACAGGTGCTCACTGGCTAAAATTAATCACTGCTGTTGAATTTGCAAGCCTCAGGCAGGAGGTTTGTGATTGGCTGAAAGAGGAGAGGGTGGTGACAACACCGGTTTCATGAAAATAAAACTGTACAGTAAATAAAAGTATTGGTTATAGTTTTAGTGAAGTTTTTATTTTTGCATAGTCTTACAAGTTTGGTTGTGATGCAATAAAAACAATGAAATTATGCTTTGTAGTGCTGAGTTGAGGTTGATTTGAATTATTTACTAAACTAATGGTTCATGTATATGTTTAACACAATGAAGTTATGTATTAATGTATTTCATAATGAATTCTGTTTTCTACTAATTTAACTTTGAACACTTGGGTCTCCATAAAGGTGCTGTGTGTATTCGTTTATATGTTTTTGACATGAACTAGTGTATCCAAGAGACAAAGTTTTGCTACAGGCAGCATGATCACATGCGCGCCCATACACACACACACACACACACACACACGCACACACACACACACACACACACACACACACACATGTATCACTATGCTCATGGGGACAAGCTCCTAGCATTGCATTCCCCAGCCCCTTGTCCAAACCTCCTCACAACATAAATATATAAATTTAATTCTAACCTTAACACTAAAACCAACTTTTAACCATTTAAAGCCTCAATTTGATTTCCTACAGTGAAAATGATTCCCCAGGGGCTGGTGTGCAGTCAGTTTAAAGTCTCCTCTGGGATAGAAAAACAAGCCCAAACGAGTATACAATGTTGGCTAACTAATAATCCTTTCTAGGAAGTTGTAAGGACCAAAGAGACACACCCGTTTGCTCAACAAACAAGATGTATTCATTTAAAGCTTTATAAAACAAGGTTTTATTTCTCTAATAACTATGAACATAATCGGTGGATGATTGTTTCTTTTAATAAAAGGAATAAAGTGGAAACAATCATTATATTCTGCAAAATTTCAATGTGTATTTATGTCCAGGGTGATATATTGTATTAATCCTGCCAAGAAGTTTTTGTGTGTTACAGATGGTGCCAAATGTACTTGTAAAATTAAACTTCAGTTCTGTTCATATTGCAGTTAATATGAGCTGATCGGTGTACAGCAGATCAATCCCTAAGACATATATCCCCTGGCCGGTAGCTCGTTGTACAACAGGTCTCAAGTAAATTGCTTTTCTGTAATGCTGTTTCCAAACTTTCCCTTCCAGGCGAACCAATTCTGTCTTGTGTCAGATGGTGTTTTGAACCAATTCATGTGTGCAATGTCCTCCAGGCCCTAATTGTACAGTCACTGAACATAGATGAGATGTATAACTGGGATTTATTCTGTAACTTACTTTATATTTTTTTCACTAGTGAAGCCAACTTAGACATGAAAGCTTTTGACAGAGGAAATGAAGGGTAGGATTAGAAAGCAGTTTTCAAACCAATTTCTTTTTTTTCTCACATTTATAAGCTACATGTTCAACAAAATATCAGCAGCCTTCACCTGGAGCTGTGCATGTACAGTCTTTTAGTAAATCATTTGTGATTCTGCTGTGCATTAAATCTAAACTCACAGGTCCAAAGTTTGTATTTGTACCAAAGTCATTATATAAAGTTCAAAAATCCTAACAAAAGTACATAAACAGTGCAACGATCAGCTGTTGCGGACCAAACAGTCAAGAACTGATGCAGATCCATGGCACTGCTGTTCTCTAACACAAATTGATTATGTTCCTTCTCCCCTGTGTCATGAGCAATGAGTTGCAGATTGTTTCAGTCGACAGTCCCGTTTGGAATCGGGTAGTTAAATACATGAATGCCAATACCTGGTAGCCGTTTTAATGCTTTGTTGTTCGACCATCCTCCTGGGTCCTGTCACCTGCTTGCTTTCTAATTTTAAGCAGGAAGTTAAGAGTCGCCTTTGGGGTGCTCTGTTCAGGGCTACTGCTTTTATTGTATTAATAAAAACTTGTTAAAAAAATTGTTTCTTTTCTGTACTTACAGCACTGAGCGCTGGAAGCACTCAAGCTGTTCCATAATGACTTTAATGCAATAATGCTATTTCTAATCTCTGTCTGTGCTTTCCTTCCAGATCTTCCTGCTGGCCTGCCCGCCTGGTAAAACAGCAATGGTTGTCTTTAGGTGAGTATATTCAACCCTGACTGTCTGTGGTTATTTGCCCTTTTAATATTTAATGCAATTCAGCAATGTATTTTGGCAATAAAGATCTTTAGTTGAGGTAAAGTGTTTATTGCTAAAACTAATGGTCCTTCTCAACCTGCCAAAGGAGCTAAATGCCATGAATGTAATATAAAACAATTGGCCCAACAGACTCAAATAAAGCATGGTTTTATTTTCTCGTACTAAAAAAATTGTCCTGTTTGTTGTAATTACTTGCAGGCTTCTTCAGTGCAAATTGGGTTTTTACAATGTTTCATTGTAATGAATTTGTTGGGGTTTATTGTTGCCTCTTCTCAAAAAACTGCTCTTGTCTGGGTAGTTAATTATACAGGAGAAAAGACTGTGTTTTTACCAGTGGGAGACAAAGTTGATTTACCGAGAAATAAATACTAGCAAGGTCACTTTCTGTTGCCGAAGCCCTTGGGAGTCACACAGAGAACAGCTGCAGTGAGTGGTAGACGTTTAATCAAGCCACTGCAGCTCTGTCTCACCTGAAATGACCATGGAGTACCCGGCTAAAAATTAAATTGCAGGTTTCGGAAGCTTTATGAAACAGTTTCACATCTTCGGAAAACAGACTACTTGAAGTAAAGCCCTGAAAAACAAAACTTGAGTCGTTAAACATGAATAAAACAGATTGTGATGATTTGCTTGTCCTTTTTGACATATACTCAATTAAAACAGCACAAAGACAATATTTTTAATGTTTTACCTCCTCAAATTCATAAAGTAAAGAGCGTTCACCCTCCAGCAAGTTAAGCAGTCAGAAGTGAGAGACTAATTAGTACAGCTCGATACCTCAGTGCTGTGAAGTAAAGTGAAGATAAGTTCACTTTTTAATTCCCAAATGCTTAAAAAATAGAGAAACTCTGAGCTCTCCTTCACTGATAAATGGCGTTGGATAAGAAAAAAAAATCTGGTGTGACTTTGGGAGTTTATTCTTCCAGAAGCTTTGGTCTGGGTCTCTCCATCAGAGCTCCCTGGCATCAGCAGCTGTCTGTCCCTCTGCTCCACCCAGTCCTACTCCAACATCCTGCAAAGCTCTGCTATACACATGATATGTAATTTGATGATGATTTAGGATTTTAATGTTAAATGAAGCAAATCAAGCCCTAAATCTCCTGTTGGGAACATTCCACAGGTAAACAGGTTTAATGGTAACAGGTATAAAAATGGAATCCTGGAAAGGATTCACAAGCAAGGATGGACAGATGTTCACTACACTGTCAAACACAATTATAGTAAGGATATTATGACGTGCATGGTCTGTCATGTGCTGTTAACATTAAACAGAGTTAGTTTACAAAACATTGTGTTCCATTTTATAAGGGATGCACAATATAGATTTTGTTCTGCTGTCCATAAAAGGTCTGTGTCCCATGGTCATTACCAGAAAATTAACCAATGATTTTGCATTATATAAAAAAGTTAATAACCTGTAGTTTATGCACACCGTAGTTTCAGAAAAGAAGGATATAGAGAGCAAAGATGGATAATGTAATATTCCATAATTATCTATTCAAATCTAACCAGCATCACTACTTCTCCCTCCTCTATGAACCTTGCAGAACATGTACCGCATAAAGCAATCATGTTGTTTTCCTCTAAAACTATAAGAGACATCCGCACTAACTACAACATGTTTTCTCTTTAGTCTACCCTGATGCAGCAGTTTGATGTCATTAGCGTGACACCAGTGTGCTGTACCTGTTCTTCTTCTTCTTCTCATCATTATTGGCGCACCACAGCAACATCCTGCCACCCACTGAATCAGATAGTGTAGAAGCTACACTTGTTAAGTCAATGATAGCCGTTTGACTCTGTAAAATTGCTTCTCCGAGCTATTAAAATGTCATTATATAAGTGCAGTTTATTAAATACAGTCAAAGCCTGTGTGTTTCACCAGTTTCATACTTTTAATGTGAAGCAACAGCCGTAGGCAAAGTCTGGCTTGCATCAGCAGTAATTTAATACAGCTTTGATAGAGCATCAGGTGAGTGAACAGTAAACAGAGTCTGATATAGCCCTCATAAGTGCAGTAAAAAGGACAATTTGAAACCTGCACATGATTGGCTGAACCTGCCAGTAACAGTTAGATTGACAATATAGAGGAAATCATTGCCTCGGCTATTTAGTCACTGTTGCAATGAAGTACAGGCTGTGAATTGCATTCCAATGGGCCATTTTAGGAAAATCTGAAGCATTTTAACTTAAAGAACAAATCTTTCCATGGAAAGCAAAGGCATCAAATCACCATTATTTTGATCTTCATACATTTGCTACTGCTTGTGAAAGCATTCTGGAAATGTCTGAGGTAATGACTGACTGAGCATAAAGATTTTTTTTTTAGAGAAGATAAAACCATGTTTTATTTTGCAATTTGAGTCAATGATCACTTACCCTGATCTCCCCCGCCCCTTTCATAAAAATGCAGTGCATATATCAGTGTTTCCATGTCATGAAAACAAACACAATAAAGCATCTATGTTTAGTGTGTGCTGACTGTGTCTGGTTAATAGGTCCAGTCTGTATGATCTAGCATCACCTAGTGGTAAAGTTTCAGATTGCAGCCAACTAAATGTCCGTCCGCTCACTCACCCCTTCAAAGCTTATAGGAGAACCTGCTGTGGCCACCAAAAAACAAAACAAAACATGAAAAGCCCTCTCTAGATTCAGTGTTTGGTTTGTCCACTATGGGCTTCTGTAGAAACAAGGTGTTGCAATGTGGAAGCTCTGTGGAAGAAGACTCACTTTCTCTCAAAATGTAAAAGGCTTAGTCTTAGTGAAAAAAACACAACAGTTCATTTAGTCACTTAAGAAATCATGATTATAAGTATTATATTTCATTTCTGCCCATGGAGCACACTTAATCCAACACACTGGACATGCTGTAGCCTCAGTTCTGCTCGGCTCCAGCTTTGTTTGTTTGCTAGGCACACAAAGTGTTGTGTGAGAAATGTAAACAGTTATCTTGTGACGGCAGAATGACATTCAAAACTTTATGGTCTAACATTTTCACACTCAAGTTCAGAAACACTCCTGGCTACAATAAAAATGAATTAAAATTCAAATGAATTTCCCCCCTGGGGATTAATAAGGAGTAGATTATAATTATAAGTATTATTAGGGGCTCAAAACTTGCTATAATTACAAACTTAAAAGAATATTGATGCTAATAAATGACATCATGGATTTACTCAGGTAAAAAAAGTAACTACATTGTAATGATTATTGAGTAGGGGTAAATATTGATGCTAAATGCCTACATTTCCAACATCATAACAATATTAATGGACAGAGTGGCACCCACCACTTGCCAAAACTTCTTTATAAATACATCAGTTTTAATATTCAGTCAGTGTAGGGACAATTCAGGGCAAAGTTTGCTAATGATTGATAATTGTGACAAATTTGAATTTGAATGAAGCAGACTGTTTTTTTAAGAAGGTCTAGAGGCCCCCGGAATGACAGCTGGGCTCATTTGAACTGACACTCCTACAGCACTGCTGTTTTCCCAGTGACCTTGGCTGTCACAACAGTTATTTTGGCTCATTTGACAAAGTGAGCGGTCAGAGGATATAGATGTAGGTCCACACTCTGACACATAAGCTCCTGGGCTTTCCTATACAGTGACTCTTAGAATAATTGTTGGTAAAAAGAAACAGTTGTCCTCATGTTGGATATGCAGAAGTTGACTGAACAAGCATCACACCCCACTCTGTCTGCAGGACCAGACAGGCGCTGTGTGTGTGTGTGTGCGTATGTGGGTGTACTGAATGTGAGTAAGACTAAAGCAGCTAAAGAATGATGGCTGACTGAATTATTTATAAATGTACACTAGTTATGAATTAATAGCCAGAGTTACAGGGTTGTCAGAATCATGACAGCAACTGTGTGTGATTTTTCTAAAGGATCATAAAAATATCAAGTCTCTATAACACACACATCGATTGAAGGGTTGCAATTGCCCAACTCCTCCTAATCAAAACTCCCACTAGGAAGTGACCCTGCCAGCCAATGAGAGACAGCAGCTGCTAACAGTGTCAGAGAGGGCTCTGATTGGTTTTCAGCAATATAGAACGTAATCTGCGCTGTCCTCCACCTGTTCCTCTGTGCTTATATGAGCACTAAGCAAGTCAAACTCATATACTAATGCAGTGATACGTTGGAAATGGTTGTTGAATTTTTTCTGGGAGTTTCCGACAGATGCAATGGGAGACTTAAAGGTTTATTAGATATTTTTAAATGTAAATGTTGTTATTATTATTATTGGCTTATGTGTTTTTGTCATTGTGTTTTTTCAGGCTGCAGGTCCACATGTTGAACGGTGCATTGCTGGCTTTGATGTTCCCCGTAGTAAATACTAGACTGGTAAGTAAGCACTGCTGGGAAATCTCCATAAGAAAAAGCCTGAATCTCATTCAGAAAGGCTTCTGTTCTCATCTCACAACCTCTTGTTCTGTCTCTGAGGTTAACATGGATATGTGTCTAATAGACTATATATTGCATTTTTAAGACCGCTCAACCAGAGAAAAAGTTGTATCCCTTAGCTACAGTGTGTTTGGCATATCTTATTTTCTTCTTGTCAAAAAATTGCCATTTATATGAAAGTGCAGAAGTCAAAATGTCAGATCCAAGTGGTAGAAAGTGCAGGCTTGATTGATAATGGAAATCTGGTAGTTTATTGACAGGAAATCTGAAGGATTCATTTCAGACTCGGCAAAACTGCTTGCTTGAGAGGCTTTAACTAACAGCTGCAGATGACAGACAGATGCTGAAGATACCTCACTAACTTAATATTTGATTTGCTCAAATGACATCAAGCTTTTCCAGTATAACAAGATCCCTGAGAAGATCAAATGCTCCTGACAAAGAACAAGTCTTACCAAAGTGAAGCCTCTGCCACAACTCAGTTTCCCTACAAGTTAATTCCCTTTTGATTTTAACCAAAGGAAGTGGCCTCACAGAGAGGAGGTGTGCAGTGTGCAACTGAAGAGGCAGTGTACATCATACCTTTATAAATCTTTTTTTGAAAATGTTAAAATACACACTGTAGATATAAAAACTGTGGGAATTAATCATAAACCTTTACCAAGAAAAGTTTCTATTGGTTTTATTCATTAAAAAAAGATGGTCTTTGACCTGATTGTGGACAAATAATTTAGGAAATTATGAACTGAACCATAAATAACTATCTTCAGTCATGTAACATCTTGGTGTATTTTTACATTAAAAGGAATTACTGAAGTGTTAGATTGTTTTCTCACTTTCATTTTCTGATCCATTATCCAATCAATTACTCTCAAAGGTGCTGCTAAACCTACTGTAGCTTTGGCACAATAAAACATCCAAACAATACTGCAGGGGTCAAAAATAATGAAATCTCTGCTTGAGCCTGCAGACTCTGAGCATGCCATTAATAAGGGTTGAAAGAAATGAAAGAGCTGTTTTTCTCCACAGCTGCCGTTCGAGAAGGAGATCTACTACATCCAGCATTCCATGATGTACCTGGTGCCACTGTACCTTTTCAGGAAAGGAGGTAATTTATTCTCGATGAACTCCCTTTTTGATGACAATGTTAAGTTGCTGTAGATACTTGCTCTTTCTTCATCTGTTTATCCTTTCTGGCTTGTAATGCTAACATCAGCTACACAGTCAACTGTTTATTCTAAACAAACATCTGTTGCTGCTTGGACATCACTTTAATTCTTTTTCACCATCTGCTGTAAATGTTAGCATGCAGTTGAAGAGAAAATGTGGCCATTCTTGAAGTGGGACGAAAGCATTTACTCACTTTCAAAGTTTAAAAGAGTATGTCAGGAAAGTAACCCACTCCTCCTGTGGATATAACTACAGGAGGCCATGCAGAAAACTCCACCTCTGACATGAAAAAGGGAGCATGTTATAGCATAGTTTTAGATGTAACCAGCATCAATCACTGCAGCATCTCACCTTGTAGTACAATAAATGCAAACTGCAAAAGAATGTAACCAAATGAAGGCATATTTGCATAATCCAAATTTTACAGCTTGAAGAAGCATTGACAGTATTTCCTTCTGAAACTGCTTTCGAGTGGCCCTAAGGCCAAAGATAAACTTGTTTTTTTCACTATGTTTGCATACACAACTAACTTTGCTGTTAACATAATTCTTTACATACTTGCAAATGTACTATGCATGTTACTGGAGGATACCAACGTAGGGCACACCATAGAAATCAGACTGTATAGGACTTCTAGATTTGCATTCAACACTCAAGGACACAAGTATTTTGTTACCTACTTTAGTTCTGAGATCACACAAGGAAAAGCAGCAAAAACAGGTCTTGTAATTAGTTAAATTTAAATTTGTTTGACTTAAATTACGCATGATGTGACAACAGCTAGTATGAGTCTCTCATTTTGTCAATATGAGTAATTGATGATTAAAGACACCACTATTTCAAAATGTCTTCCACATCACTCACATTCACAGTGAGCCAGTAAGTTCAGCTGAATGCCTCCTGTTGACATACATCTGCACCCATCTTCATAGCTATATCTCCGGCCTGAGAGTCGCTTAGAAGCAAGATTTGTAACAGTTTGGATAAGTGTAAATTTAAAGCATGAAGAGAAGCCACTTGCTCCACTAACTTCCTGAATGATTAAAGGGTAAAAAACACTAAAAAGGATCTAATCCACAAACAAGAAAAACTGCGCACACACTGCCAGGTAAGATTTCAGAACTGGTTACATCCACAAGGTTTGGAGTTGAAAACATGTATTTAATTGTCTGAAGTCAGGTTTATGTGAGTTATATATATCCAAGGTAGAGTACTAAACTCAAACTTCTGCCTGTAATGCATTTACTGTTCATTAGTAATGTAAGAATGGAGCCACACAAGGAAATGTGCATTGTTGTTGCTGGGCAGGTGTAATAAGTGCACATTTAATGCCTTCCCCTGGTATAACCCTAGCAAATGCCAGCCGCGAGGAAACAGGAAAAGCCAGTTTGACACCGTATCCTGAAGCACATTTGGTTTTCACTGTGCTGTAGAGTGCTCTCTGTATGGGGAAGCAAATACACATAGCATTTAGGTCTTGAGTATTTGAACTTTTCCAAGGTAAACAGGTGGCCACAGTTGGCCCAGAACACAGATTCACTGTGCTTGCCCTCTTTGACCCACAGACTGGTACAAATACCTTACAAGTGATTCTCTCTGCAGGCGTGTACAAGCCTGAGCCTCTGGGGGACATGTGGTGGGCGCTGCTCTCCAATGGCATCCTGTTCCTCTATCACTTCCTCTTCTTGCAGATACTTGGCCTGGTAAGACAGAGCCCTCTGCTGGGCATTACATGGTACTTCATAACATACACGTAGTAATCACACTTTCACTTGTGTTACTCACTTGCCTCATTTCCAGGAAGAATGATGAGTCATTTTTCAAACACAGATGTTAGAGCATAACACAAATATAACATAACAAGCTTATCTGGACTAGTTTGATTATGATCTCTTTTCCATGACAACACACACACTGAGTTCAAGTAAGGACAGATGTGCAAAAATTCACAGTTCTTCTAAGCTTAGTTTAAACATGGGGCACAGCTGATGTTGTGAGCTGACAGTTTAAACACTGCACATTCTATATATGAACTAAGGTGATGAGGCAGTTTTTGTCAGTCTGACAGATAACTAACATACAGTAAGAGATCAAAAAGGATCTTTCCGACACCGGATTCATTGAGGATTTTATCACATGTTAAAGCCCAGTTCTGTAACAGACTTCAGGAAGGGAGAGGCTTAAACAATATCACTGTAATCATGACTAAGCATGGTACAAATTGTGAAGCACTTTGGAAAAAAATGGCTATAAAAATGCCACCATGTGCCACTTCAAACAACAAACTTTTGTTGTTATAGCATAATGAGATATAAAACTGTTATTTTTTTAAACTGCTTAATTTTACTCCAAAAATTTTAGATAATCTGCAGAGGTTTTTGACTTGTTTTAGAAATGTGTCTTTTTGTGAACTTTTCTAATTGATTATTTAATTTTTGAATGATGTAGCAAATGATATAGTGAATGTACTAAAATTCGAGGTTGGTAAATTCCATGTCCTTGGTGACTGTTTAAAAGGGTCTACTTGTGACCATTACTCACAGCTGGTCACTTTAAAATGAATATCCTTTTTTGTTGCAGTATAATTTTGTCCACTCATTGTACACACAAGAGAATATGAGTTGAATAAGAGGTCTAAAGGCCAGTTAATAAGGTCTTAACATATAAATATGCATAGGGAGGCAGAGAGACAGAGAGAAAGAGAGGGAGAGGAAGAGAGAGAGAGAGAGAGAGAGAGAGAGAGAGAGAGAGAGAGAGAGAGAGAGAGAGAGAGGCCTAAGACTGGCTTCTTGGTGGCAAAATTATTCATGGTAGTACATTTACAAATCTAAACTGTAGTGAAGACAAAGAGCAAACTGCATTCGCCGTGAGAAACAGTGATTTTTCTCCCAATCATTGACAGACACTCAGTAAATCTAAAAACAAAAGTATGTGGATAGTGATAAGCCAGTATTTACTGCAGTGCTGCTGCATTGGGTTGCATAATGTCAGAAGGTGTTTGGCTTTTTTTTCCCCAACCCCTGAAGAAATTAAACAATTATAGAATGACTGGAAATATATAAAAGTCTAACTAAGACTGAGAGAGTCACAAATGCAAATGTCAGTGATGAAATGAGGTGAGTCACCAAGCACTCAGAACTGTTTATGCACTCAAATAAGAAATTGTGAAGGATTTTCAGGCTATGAACTCATCTTAAGGTAATTTGGGGATAATATTTAAATGGAAATGGTCGATTCTAAAGATATGTGCAGTGAAGTCAACTATGCCATTTGACAAAACCCCGTCATTCACTGCACAGTTCTTTATTTTCATCTTATTTGTGTGAGCATCACCTGTGCTTACTCAGCCTGTCGGTCTGTTCCTTGTCCAGGCGACTGAGGTCAACTTGAACAACATGCTGTGCCCGGCTGTGTCTGATCCCTTTTACGGGCCTTGGTACAGAGTGTGGGCGACCGGCCACCAGACCCTGCTGACCCTCCTCCACGGGAAGGTCCTCACACTCCTCTCACAACACACAGGCTGCGTCTGCAGATACCTGCTGGACACACTCCGACTGCGCAGCAAGAAAGTTGACTGAATGTCCACAAAGATGCACACTGAACTAGCCTTTCATCCAAAAAGCCTGCTCTCATCACAGAGAATTTTCTTTTTTTAAATCACCCTTTTAATGCATCTTTTACGGTTTACCATCTATTTTACTGAAACAAGGGAGCATTTCAGGGCCAGTGAATCAATGTGTCATTCTTTTAGTGTTGTAGTTTGCTTGCATACACATTTGCATGTACAGAGACATAAAAGGCATTTTTTAGGCTGGTAGTTAGCATTGTGGAGTTGGAAGGATTTACCTTTTTTTTCTTTTGTTTTATTTTGAACACAGTCTCCAGAAATGTGTAAGTGACTTTATGGGAGATTTCTCCAGCTGCCTTTTTCTACATTTTTGAGGACAGAAAATAGGAGTTGCCCAGATGTCACTGCTGATCCACAGTTGTTACACTCTCAGTTCTTTATGTGCTGGTTATGCTAGATCATAGTAGGTAAAGCTGCCATTTTACGTGTCTCAAGTGTGTTTTGAAAAAAAGATTGTGAATGTGAGTAAAAGTTATTGCTTGTTTGTGATCAGAAAATTTTTGTTTTAGTGTTGTCACAACTAAAAATAGAAACTATTTATGGCGTCCCTCTGTCCCCATTTCACCACACGACAACTACAGGTTATAAAAAAATGTTATTGTACGTATGTAGCCTCTTTTCATTTCTGTCTCTAGCCTTTACAGATCATTCCAGTTGTTATCACTGGGGGACATTAGGATGCTGAGATGCTGAGATTCAAAGTGCTGAAGAAGGATTTATGAATCTACACTGGGATGTTATTATTACCTCTGTCACAGGGGTTATGCTTCTGTATACTATTTTATTGTGATATTGGACCATATGGGTGAGGTTATGATCATCAGTGTGTCTATGAGACGTATGTGATGTTTGAAAAGAAGAAGTTGATCTTGATGAAAATGTATCTGGGCTGGAATTATGCATCATGACACTTGAATCAAAGTCCTGTCTCAATGCTCAAGTGACTCTCAAAAGGCACCCTGAGTTCACTGCACTGTTATGTAACTGTAACAAATCACAGTCTCTGTTTTGTATTTAAAAAAAAAAAAATCAGATGATGTGCATGAAGTCACTTTGGGTCATTCACTGACTACCCAATCAAGAAAAGTATTAATTAGCATTGAAAATTGTTAAATGTAATTCATGGTATATATCATTTCAAGTGTGAGGGACGCGTGTATAACTGTAGCATATTCTGATAAACTGTACTTCACTGTAAAGAAGGGATAAGACAAACTTTTGTATTTCAGTGGATTTGAGTGTATGTGCTGTATTGACAATAAAACTGATTTCAGTTGTCTGAAGTTCTCATTGTGTATATTTTGCTTTTTGTTCATTTCTAACACACCCAAGACACTTAGACACTTATCAAGTTTGCATTTGAAAAATTATACTCACTTTTTTACTTTTTTGTACTTTACTTAACTGTTTAGGAAAATTACTGATCAACTAATATAGTGAACAGCATTAATCATAGGGGTGACTGTCACAAATAAAATTGAAAAATTACTGAATGACATCGACATTTCCAGAAAATTACCTTATGGCTCTTTCCAAGAGTTAGATAAGAAAAATTTGGTCGCTGTCTTTTCTGTCTATTTCAGCAGCTAAGCAGTTAGCTTATTTTAGCATGTGGTATGGAAACAGTTAGATTTGCTTTATCTCTAGGCACCAAACTTGCACTACGCAAAATAACATGTTTTTAGCTCTGGTTTAATTTGTACATAATTCAGGTGTAAAACTAACTTTTTGTGAATTTAGAAGGTTTTTGTAAGCTAGTTCCATTCATTTTTTCTGTCTTAATGTTTTTTTGTACAATTTAAACAAAGGAGACAGAACATGTTAGTCAGTGAGGTTCAGAGAGATGGGTAGATTTTTTTTATACATTTCGACAGAAGCTAGCTAGACATCTCAGTCATAATGCTAAGCTAAGTTAACCAGCTGCTGGCTCCAGATTCATATTTAATGCTCAGATACAAGAATGGTGTTACTCTTCTCATTTAAGAGGCAAAAAAGCATATTTCCCAAAATTTGAATCTACAAATAATAGCATCTCTCAATAGACCACAATACACTGATGCCAAGTTGCTGCCTGACTCATAAAAACTCAGGCTTTTGAACTGCATGTTTGGGTTCACTGTTCTCTGAAAGGCCAGACAGGGTGAAAAGCTTTAAGTGCAGCATATTGACTGAAGTGAGCTGCAGAGAGTTTTCACAGGCCAGCAGCACTTCATCATTACAGACAGTCAGGAGAGGAGGTAGATCTAATACCACCACAGTGGCTGCAAAGAGGCCTCAAGGTGACCATGAATTAGGAGAATGAATATGTTAAGATATACTGCTCCTCTTTTTAAGAGCTTGTTTTATATGCAGAAACACACGGCACAGTCAGTGCAGGAAATCTTGGGCATAATCACCCTTTCACAAATGAACTTGAGCTTCCATCGTTATTTCAGAGTACAGGAAAGACAACAGAAAAACATTTTCACATCTCTCTACAGATATAATTACAGGAAGTGAAAAGTACATCGTGCTATTGGGTAATAAAATTATTATTAAGGTGAACTAATTATGTATCACAAATGGCACCTATTACAATATAAATCCTTGGTAAAATTAAGTGAAATGAATGGAAACACTTTCACAACACTAATTTTAAAGCCATTCACTCATCAGTATTATTTAGCAAGGCAGATGGAGGCCCAGAGGCAGACTCAGAGACAGTAAAGGGCTGGTTGGACTGGATCTCAGGCCATGTGTGGTTACACACACGTAGCACACTGAACCATTCAATGATCTCCAAGTACTTAGACCTGAATATCATGTAACAAGCAGCAAAGTATTTTCAGATACACCTGCCCCGACTTCTCCAGACTTGCTGCTGAGCAGTTTCGGTGAAGGCACTGGCAGAGAGGCAGGCAAAGCCTTTATAGATCCTTCTCCTCATTACAGTCACAGCTTCATACAAGCCATGTGTGATTATATTTAAAGGGTTTTTGTTACCAGAATAAAAAAGACATGGAAGAGAAAAACAGCAATGGTCCAAAAAGCACTATTAAAAATTCAAAAGCACAAGGAGTTTTAAAAATAAATCCTGTTTATTTAGGATTGAATAGACAATTAACAACTGGATTGCGCCGGTTTTTAATGCTGGTTATTAATGTAAATCTCCATAGTGGTCTATTTAGTACTGACAATAAATGGCTGGGTCTTTTCCATATATACATTTTAAAACAAGTGCTGTGAAAGCGATTAAAAATCCACCACACTAGCAATGTCTCTGCAAGGCTCTGATGGCGCTTTAAGCTACATCCTAAATTTAGCACACTAACATGCACACTATAACCATGTACGCATGCTTACATTTTGCAAGTGCTATTTTTTACATCATAGTTTAGGTTGTTAGCAATTTGCTAACTAGCTCTGAACACAAAGTGCTGCGGAGGATTCTGTGAATGTCTTAGGTGTTTTATAATCAATAACAGGATTGGAATAATTTAGAATTTGACCTGTTAATAGAGATAAATAAAACCTAAGGGGAGCACTAAAAATTATTATAAATTATTCTGAAAGAAACATGATTGTACTGAGTTACGGTGCAGTCCACTCAATGAGGTCTTAATTTTTTAGGTGGGGACCAAAGCGGTGGATAGACCAATGCTGCTACAGTGAGCCTAAGAGATACAGAGTGACAAAAAATACCAGCAGAATTGGTCAAATACATTTACACAATATCTTTGTGAAGTCTACGGAGTTACATAGTGAACAGAAGCATTTTGTTGCGAGGCTTTTGTAATGAAATACACATCATTATGCCGATCTCAAAATCTGGGAGAATAAAAAGTAAATCATCTACATGTTGAGATACAAATGGGAGAATTTAAGCACTTTTAAATATGAAGATGTTATCTTCCTGCACCATCTGATACTGTGCATTAATGTGTCAATGCTTTCTCTGCAATAAGTTCTAGTGTCACACTAACATCGGTAACATGAGAGTCAAATATGAGATAGACACTCAAACTGTTATTATGAGCATCATGATAAACAACATTTAAAATGAAATTCTTAAAGTTTTTTATATCATCAAAACATTGTGGCCCAAAGCTGAATGGATGGCAGATCCCATCATTCTCAGGTCAGAGGTGTAGTCTGTTTCAGCAGTCATGTGGCAATGGAATACATAGATACAATGTGACATCACTTTTACAGTTTCCACTGAACTACATTGGTCAAAAACATTAAAGGAAGATAAAACAACTTCCCCTCAAGCTACATTTAGTGGCTCTTCAAGAGACTTTTATCATATCACATGATCGTCATTTGCCCTGCTATCATGAAAAGACATAATTATCTTATATCATATTGCTGCTGTCACATGACGAACTATTTTTGTCAGGGACCATGAGGTTCACTGTTTAGCTTATGCTATTGGTTTGTGAAATCCAGTTTTCTAGCTTGAAATTGTGTCTAGCCATATTTATCAGTTATTGGTGCCACTTCTTCTTATTTAGCCTGCAGCCATAGCATGTGCCCTGAGTGAGCCAAACATCATAACAGTCTGCAGCAGCTGAAGAGACTTCACATAATTGAAGAAAAGGCAGTGGCACATCCACACACACTTTCAAACAGTGCCATTGCGTCTGGGTTGACGTCATTAAAGGGCAAGTCTTTTTTTTTTTCAAAAAAAATTTTTATGTCCAAATGCAGTTTCCTAATACTCTTTTTTATATACTTAGATTAATACAATCTCAATTTAGTCACAGCTTAATGTTTTAGCGTTAAAAGCCATTTCCCCAGGCTGTCTAAAGACGTTTTCTGACAACTTGCTGTAGACAAATATACCCTTGAATTAAGAGTTCAGGGCATCAAAGCTTAAACTTCATGACTGCCTGTAGCTATCAGTTTTCGTTTGAAAAAAAAAAAAGAAAAAAGAATGAAGATGGACTAGTCCTTTAAATTTAAAGGGTCTTTAAATTCAAAAAAACATCTTTATTATTCCTCTCTGTATCTGAATGTGTTGATTGTCGTTTACTTAGCCAGGTTTTGAAATTTGTCTCTCAAATTTCTGCCACTAACCCAACACTTAAGGAAGGAATTCAAAACTGCTTGTAGGTATCCAGAAAGAATATACATGTTAATGTGTTGACTGTACTTGGGTCAGTTTCTTGAGTAGAAAATAGTTACCACTAAATTAACTATAGAATTACAACTGTTGACAGGTTTGGCATTCAAGAAAGCAGGTCAGAGCACAAAGCAGGGTCAAACTGTTTCCACTTACAGAGTCAAATTCAACATTGTCCTGATGTAACAGTTAAGGTAATATTCGCAATCATCTCCATCAAGCATTCAGCTGGACCTGATCATTTAGACCAATTTAATTAGCATGGATCAAGATCAATATGTCTACCAAGCAGTGACAAAGAGACCGGCATTAATCAAGGAATTTTGAACTATAACTGACCAAATAATCTATGCACCCTTTGTTAAACTGGAGTTTGGACATTGAGCATATCTGGTATCATTTTCTTTAGTATAAACAATGATTTAATGTATACAAAAGAAAAAAAAATACTGTGCATGTACTGAAAAGAAATAGAATGACACATTCTCTTTTTCAGTTGATTTTGTGTTTTTTATTGAATAAATGATTTTAAAAGGTAATAACAATGTTTAAAACTACATTATCTCCACAGCCATTGCTTACATACTCAGATAACCCATCTATATATATTCTTTCAACCCTCCCCACACTTTTCATTTGCAACTTTTTTTCTTATTTCATTTTTTTTGTTTGATTTTTTTGGGGTTTGTTTTTGTGTTTTTTTCTTTTGGAGTCATACTATCATAAATGCCCATTTCAAGTCGCGTCACACTAACAGCAATTCAATAGGAAAGGAGGAAGGGTCTAGCTCTACAGGGGATGGATTTGAAGTTCCCAGTTCATATTATTCCATCAACATTTTTCAAGTTACTAAAGCAGAGAAACAAAAAAAGATTCCAAAATCGAAAGGAAAAGAAACAAAAGTTGGTATGAGGAGTTACACCAGGCAACCCTCCCAGCCCATCAGGCCACTGCAACAGAAAAAAGTCATTTTGTACAGTGACACATCTTAGAAGTCAGTGTCTCAAAAATTCAGAACATAGAAAACCACTAAAATAATTTTGAAACTAGATCCAAAATATTCTTTTGAAAAGAATTTATTTGATGTACAAAAACAGTCATTTTCTTTTTTTATCTTCTTTTTTAAACTTTTTTTAATAAAAGTTTCAAACACAAGTTTATTGTAGTTCTTATTTCATTTGTCATTATCATTATTATTATTGATCCATTTATTCTTTTTTTTTTTTTAATTAATCTATCAGTGCGATTGTATACCAGTGCAGCTACGGGGTCCAGA